>JADGJF010000084.1:0-38609 GCA_027596845.1 Quaeritorhiza haematococci | reverse complement strand
GTTGGGAGGGGGATTCTTGCGAGGTTGGGGGGGTCTGCATTCATCACACACGTGGGGAAATGTGTGAAAGGGTGTGCAGTGATAGGGCGTGGATATGGCAAGGCAGGGAAGAGGTGTGAAGATTTTCGTACCTGGGTGGTGAGCTCTACGGGACGGTCGGGCGTTGTCTCTGCATGCGAGGGTGTGGAGGAGGACTACTTTTGAGTCATGAGTGTGAGATTGAGTGTATATTCGGGAGCGGGATTGGTGCTATATCGGCGAACGCATCTTACCGGAGGTGCAGGATCCATCGTGTGGTCTGAGTTGGTATCCACTATTGCAGACTCGTCTGTTGGAAAAACTCAAAACGTTTGCTTTTGTGTCCACCCTTCGAGTCTCTGGAGTTTATCCCTGAGTCTTTCCCGCTTCGAAGTCGTCACTCCCGTTCCCGTCGTCACTACCCAATTGAGGATACCATTGCACACATGAAGGCTATTTCACTCAGGAGAGATCCCGATAACCCATACAACGCTATCACAGATCAAAGAACAAGTCGTCCAATGGAAATTCATGACATAGAGCAAATGAGTGTATATTTTGGACTATGCTGACACGCCGTGCATCGGACACAGGACAATACTTCCAGGTCAATTCTAAAATAACATTACATACACAACGCCCACAACACAGCTCAAACTATTTACATTCACGAGCTCTGTTCACCCTCCTTCTTGAAGATGTAGGTGAGACCGCACTTGCCACAGTACTGACGGTCGTAGTGCCAGGCCATGAAGACACCAGCGCCGCAGGTCTCGTTGGGGCACTCACGGCGGAGACGGGTGATCTTGCCGTTGTCGTCGACCTTGTAGTAGCGGAGGATAGCGAGCTTGACCTTCTTGCGCTTGTGCTTGATCTTCTTGGGGGTGGTGTAGGTCTTCTTCTTACGCTTCTTACCACCACCACGGAGACGGAGGACAAGGTGGAGGGTCGATTCCTTCTGGATGTTGTAGTCTGTTACAGCGGAAGGAAGAGGCAATCAATGTTGGGTTTCCCATCGTAGCGCACTCCAGCCTTTGCCAGTTCCGTCGCCTCATGATTTCCGCCAACAAATCCATCGAAACTTACCAGAGAGAGTACGACCATCTTCCAACTGCTTGCCAGCGAAGATCAGGCGCTGCTGGTCCGGGGGGATCCCTTCCTTGTCCTGAATCTTCTGCTTCACATTCTCGATGGTGTCCGAAGACTCAACCTCGAGGGTGATGGTTTTACCCGTAAGGGTCTTGACGAAGATCTGCATGTTGGCTCTGTGGACGATTTGAAGGCACGAGTCGGAAACACGTTAGGTCTTACTCAATTCAACATGCCCTACCCAAAACACTACACAACTCAATTCTTCGGTCCCCATTGTGAGCGCCATGCAGCGGCCCAAAACACCCAGAGCGCGCACGTCAACATTACTTACAGAAACAGAGGGCCTCACTAGATTAGCTTTCTGTTCCAAGGAAGCGTCCTCACCTATGCAAGGCTAATGAAAATGTAAAAAAAAATTCTCCCAGTCTTAGTGAGGAAGTCCTGTTGTCACACCTTCGGAAAAAGACACTGTTACACCGTTGCTGGGTTCACAAGGCACCAGCTGGTACCAAAATTATGCAGGTTTGAGGTTCGAGTTCCCAAGTGCACAGAACACGCAAACCGGAAGCACCATTTCTGATTTGCACGATCTGAGGATTTGCAAGGGTAGAAGCAATCAAGGATTTCATTTGGAATAAGGCGTATAGAAATGCAAACCAGTGCGAATCGGAAGACGAACATAGCCACCAACATGAGTTCCTCGCCGGTCGCGTCTGCCACGTCCACCAGACGCGGAAGCAGCGGATCGGGAAGCACTGCAACGGTCCAAACTTCCACCCCAGCAGCATCAGCTTCGGTAGCGACGAGCTCAGCGAGCAGCAAGACTTCACTTCTCAAAAAGAAAAAGTAAGGCGTTGTGTGGTCGACGAGATAAAGGGTTGATGAAGGAAATGTGATTGAATACATTAGAAACATTTCGGGTGGCTCTTTATTTCGGAACGTTTGATTTTGTTGAATCCTATGCTGACAGAACCTTGCCGCCACATTTCTTCAGGCCCATGACCGAAGTCGAGCGTTTAGAGCTAGAAAATAAGAAAATGGAGGAACGATTGACCGCGCTTCGCGATACGCTCATGAAACAGAAAGAAAAGCGCGGGTATGTGAAAACTTTCGAATGAGGGCACAATCGCGGCAGTCTTTTAGAAGTTGAATGGTGTATGTTTACTTGCTTTGCAGAAATCTGGAGTATTTGTGGAAGGCGGGTGACAGATCGAGGGGTTCATTGAAATCGTATGCATCCGAAGTTTTAGCCAAGAAGAACCCCACCAAAGTAGGTTGAAAATGCATCCAATTACCAGAAAGCCAGTACAAATACTAACACGCGCTTATGCACCGCCCTTTTTGGTGCTTATAGACGAAACGCACAAGGTTCGGTGGATTAGGGGAGGAAGGTAAACAAACGAAATCCCTTTGGGGACGATGTGGATTCTGTTTCCACCGTTTGCTTTGCGTCAGAACTTGTTTCATTTGACAATATCGACACACTATCTAAACCACATATCCCGCTCCACGGCTTTAATTATGACCTGTAGCGGATGCACAACGGAAAACGGTCGAAGATTTTGGACAGACAATTCCATCTTCAACAGAAAAGGAGGCAGCCAAAGAGGCGCCCGCGATGCCTATGGTAACTACGCGATGCTCTGATCCGCACAGTTCCTCGACATGTCCTTAAATGAACACATTCGCGCCGAAATTCCGCCAATTAATCAACGCATGTTTTCTTTTATCTTCGCCCCCCCAAAAAAGTGGCGTGTTCCAACTGCTCTCGGGATGACTCCATCCGATTCGTCTACAAGCTCATCCACACCACGACCCCAAACTCCCGCCACAGCATCCCGTGCTGCCCAAATCAACAAACCACTCCCCCCGCATTTGACATCCTACATCCCGCCTCCATCCTACACATCATCTCGACCAACATCTTCCGCCACAAGACAACCCCCTCAAAATCAAAGTCGAGCTTTGAACACGAATGTTGTTGATGATGATGAGGACATCGATGGTGTAGGAATGGGAACAAGTGGGCAATTTAACGAAGAGGAGTCGCATCGATCGTTCTTGGATGCGTTGGCGGAGTGGCGGAAAGGGCGGTCCACCGAGTCTGGAAGCACTCACGGTTAGTCGTGACACCGAGATTACCTTTTTCCTTGTTTCCTTTCCCTCCCTCCCTTCATCTCTCTTTCCTCGGTTTTTTCGTCCCCCTTTGCTTTTGTTGCTCGTGCATTTCTGAAATGTTTGGACTCCCAAACCAATTTAGCTGCAGAAGGAAAACACGATACAACATCCACTGCGACCGGAACCAACGAACTCCCCAAACCAGAGCTGAAAGATCTGGCCAAGGCTATTGTTGAATACAGCAGTGCTGGCCCAGGATCCCTCTCATATATGGAACGACTTCTTCTACACCGCTACCGTATGCAAAATCAGCAGACTTTTGACAGCATCAGCAGTGAAGAAGCCCACAAGAAAGTCCCCAATAAGCCAGCGGAACCAGTTCCGAAACCAGCAGCAACGAGCGAAGAGACTAGTCCGAAATTGATCAAGGACGACTTCTATGTTATTACGGACAACACCCCTTTGAAACCATCGGTTGGGAAAGAGCTCATCCAGAGCGGAAACTCAACCGCGACTGTTGCGGTTGCTGCCGAGGATATCACCACAAATGTGACGAGGAAATTCAAGGAGATTGTCCTTATTGAAGAGTTGTGATAGGGGAAATTAAAGTACGGTCGTTTGAGGTGGAACCGGACCTCCCAAAGTGTATTCTGGTTTGATATTTGGCCATGGATCAATATTGTGGAAAATGTGCGGGTATGCTTAAAAAAAAAGAAAAATACCGTCAACAGCCTACAAGCCCGAGTCTCAGGCTTATCTACATTCGTTGATTGCCGTTTTTCGAAGTGCAACAAGATAGAAGAAAACAAACACATGTCAAGTATGCCAAGAAACCAAGAGAAAAGCCAATACGAAATGAAGGGGCAGATTGCTACAGATCATGGGAGATGTACAGACAAAAAGAGTGTTCAGAAGCGATTTAGAAATACTTCCTTGCAACCAAAAACACTCTCAAGATTTCCTGCGGAAAACTTCCCTTGCCAGTTGTGAAGGCACGTCAACAAAATGCAACTGAGCCATGTCAGCGCTAAGCTTGGTACATTTTTGAAGATTTATGGCCCGCAACGTCGAACACCTTTTCATAATATACGAAACCATATCCTCTGTAACCCAATCGTTGCCACGAAGATCCAAGGAAATCAATTGTCTGCAATTCCGCGCGATCGCAAGCATACCATCGACGGCGGATATAGGTATACGAGTGAGGTACGGCTGAGGAGAGTGCTGCAATGTCGAGAGATATTCACGCGTTTCCTTGATGAACACATCCGACGCGATCGAACAATTTGCCAGGTTCAGCACCTTGAGATCGCGGCAATTTTCCGATAGTTGAATGAGTGACGACACAGAAACGACGATCCGTGGAGCCGAACGAATTGTCGTACTGGAATCTGGAGGGGTTGTTGTCGGGCGTGCATTCTGATGATGACCGTGATGGTGTGTGTTCCCCATGAAGTTGTTCAAGTAACCCGCCAAGGACAGATTGGGGTTTATTGGCAGGGGGAGAGAGTTGACTCCAGGAAATTGATTCTGCTGATAACTTTGGGTAAAACCGAAAAATAGGGTGGCATTGGGAGGTTGGGTCTGTGAACCCGTTGTCGGGGCAGTAACGACAAGCAGGGTGTCTTCGAAATCTCCATCAAGATCAGTTTCAGGAACTGAAGCTACAACGGTTGTAGGATCATCTTCGGCTTCGGCTTCGGCTTCGGCTTCGTCGTCGCTATCTTGGAGAACCAAGTCGATCCGCGCGCTTGCCGTTCCTGGACGAACCGGGACCACTCGCGCCACTTTAGGTATATTTCCCGACTTGGGGTCTTGGGATGACAGGTCAATCAACTGGAAAAGAAAATATTAGTCTCGTCAATCATTACTTCAACTTACGACCATGCAACATCTTCGAGGACCAAAGCCATAATCTGAATGATCTGTACCTGTACATAGGCACCAAATTTCCTGGTATTGTCGGCGCGGATCAGCGTCTGGTTAAATTGGGCCCACCTGAATGAAGCAAGACATCGGGATCAGCTCTCGATATCACATCCAGGACCTAACATCGTATTTTCACATTTACTTACTGGAAAGTAGTGCGAAACTTCGGGTATCTGCGCAATGAATGAGATATCAACTTCAGATTCAATGTCCTCTTTCTCACCACTTATCTCGGGAGGGAGGAGAGAGCCAAGCTATCCCTTCACACACAGTGTCTCACCTGTACAGCAAAGGCGTGACGCAGATATTGAAGGTGCGACACGCGAGCGCCACGTTGCGGAGCGTTGACTGATCCACTATATACCTGTACGTCGAAAGGACGGTCAACAGGACGGTCAAATCGGCGTTAATGGAGCAGGTGACAAGTCGGCAAACCTTGCCCCTCGTTGTGGGAAGCGGTTTCGCAGGAAGGTGCCAGCTTTCCACAGACTTACCAGAAAATCATGGCCAACAGTTCTCGAGGAAGTTTCAGAAAGTGACAAGATTTCTGCTCGCTGCCTGCTTGTTGAAGCTGGTGCTGTATGTGGTGGGGCTGTAGTTGATGAGGCAGGACTCCACCCTTGAAAGCGGGGGGAAGAGAGAAAGCTAGGCCAGGCATCATTGCAGAAGCACAGTTCCCGTCGTCATGGATGGTAAGGGCGGTCGAACTATTGTAGCCAGAGCCGGAGCTGACGCTGGGGTCGGAGCTGGCACTGAGAACGGTCATTTTACGTTTTCGTTGCTCACACATGTCGTCACACAAGCGGAACCTGCAGTCTTGCACACAAAAATCCACGTGGATCCGACATGAAGCAGAGTAGCGGAGTTTGCCAGGAGGAACAATGATTTGCCAACAGTTTTCCAGGCAGTCAGCCACAGTTAGGCTAGAAGCTCTAGAACCTATTTGCTCAGAGCTTGCTGAAAGTTTACGATCAGGTTTTCACTATTTGTTGGAGTTGGTTTGAATTTCACCAGGCGACAATAGGCTGGTAAGAACGCCCTGACACTTCTGACGCATTAGTTTGGTTACCATTCGCCACTTTTATACAAAAATGATAAGCGAAAAAAAAAACAAGTACAGACTTGAAATCTATCTATGAAAATCACAATCATTTTGATACGGACACAACTCAGAAACCCATGAAAGTCATTTCTCAATAGGTTTCTACGACTTTCAAATCCTTCAGTCCTGGTATCGGCTGATCGCCCTTGTTTTTGAAGAACGACGTCGTGTATCGGAGCGGCATCCTCCCAAATATGTTCACCAAATCGTTCATACACCCGTTGCGCTCTTTGAAGTGCGATGGGTCTTTCCACAGCCCGCCCATGTCGATGGGCCTCGCCCAATACTCCAACACCACCGGCCCCGAATTCGTCGCGTTCGATACCATATAGTTGAAGAGAATGTCGTCGCAGTTCATCAGCTCGTCGACGAGGTCCCTGGCTGTTTGGGGAAGCTCCTCCGCGTACATTTTCATGTATTTGCGATGATATATCATGCCCGATGGCAGAATAATGGATACGGCACGTTTGTTCTCACGCGAGTACGTCCAAGAGCCATCGACAAGTTTGTGCGTCCGCCCTTGGTGATGAAACCCTACGATGTGGTTGAAGAAATGTCCCTTCCACACCGCTGCCCCGTATAGCAAATGCTCATGCGGCATGTTCCAATCGTCGTCCATGTTGATTATGCAATCCGTCTTGATCGCATCCGGATATGGTCGGAATCGATTGTTGAGACTGTTGACAGATTGCTTCAGGATGCGGACCGGAACCTTATATTTCTTTGCTGGGATCACAGGTGGTTCCACGTCGATATTGTTCCAAATCACGACTATGGCGTCAAGGATCCGCAGGTTGTGATACCAGTCCAGCCGGTCCGTTATGGTTTTGTAGCGATCGAAGACTGTCAATATCAACGTGCATTTATCAAATGTCGTGACATCGACTCCCACGCGCATGACCGTATAGTTGTCCAGTCGTTTGAATTTGGCATTGAAGACAAGCAGCTCGTCCATAGGCGGGAGGACTGACGGCGAGGCAGTGAGATCTAAATGGTTTCCATCATTGCGTGAGATGGAACGGAAGTAATTGATTTCCGACGTGTTTTTTTCCCCGCTGAGAATCTTCGGCAAGTTCATCAAAGGCAGAGAAAACCGGTTCGTCATTGGGCTCTGCTGCCTCTTTTTCACACGATCGTTGGTGCCCCACTCCAGATGATTTGTGCTCAACGAATAATCGTCTGGGAAGTTGGGGTATATGATGAACTTCCCCTCCTTGAACATGAACCTGAGAAGGTACTTCTTCCAGCTTCGTTCATGAGGCCATCGGTTGGTCAGTGAGTCCGGCACAACTGGATCGATGTGCTGGTTTTTGACGTACCACTTGATGAATTCGTTCCACTGAACTGGTCCATAGATAGCTCCCCAGCTCTGCGGATGTTGCAAGATGTAAGGCTGGAATTGGTTGTGCACCCTCCAATATCTGTTGTGGACCTCGTCGAATCGGAGGTTGTAGAGAGATATGCCCAAAAGTCCTCCATGAAACTTGGGACCGTAAAAGTAAGCTTTCACCATTTGCTCGGCGTACTCCAAAAAGTGGCGAGACACCGATATGTCATCTTCCAAGAATATGGCGTACTCATGGTTGTCGGCTGGTGCCCAACTGTCCAAGATATTGTACCTCAGACCTTTGCGTTTCGTGTTGATTGTGATGAAGACGGGGCCGTGCACCGATCGCAGGGATTTCAGGTATTTGATGTAGTCGAGCGAGGTATCCATACCTCCTTCATCGAAATCCAAGTGGATGAAAATGTTGATCTCCCTCTGGATCCTAGTTGCCCCAGCGATGGACATCCACAACCTCTCAAGCGAGACAGGTCGGTTCATCGTGAATATGTGGATTGAGAACCGGAAGTCCAGGTTTTGCAACCGGTACTCGCTAAGCTCCTGCGGCGTGAAGTGCCTCTTGATGTACTCGTTGTTCTGAATGATGGGATGGCTGATATCGTAAAAGCCGTTCAAGCTTTCGAGGATCGCCCACCTACTATAAGGTAATGTACCAGGAGACACGTCCCAAGTCACGTCGTATACCTCCAAGTCTCGACCCCACCGTGTGTACGGATTTTTGAAACCGCGAGATAGAAAGTTCCGGAATGGTGTGTTGAAGTGGTATTCGTATGGATGTCGAGATTCGGCGTGAACGATGAGCCCTTCCTCATTGTACGTGACTTCCTTCCGCATCTTCACGGGCATGTTGTCGAAGTTGATGAGATTTTTGTATTGGATCGCGTTGATCCTGATGGCATTGCCTTTGAAGATGTGCGGTGCGAAGAGGTTGATGAAGTGCGCACATAAAGACCAGTTCCCGTAGAATCCCCCTTCACCTCGCGGTGAGTATGGAATGAAGAAATCGACCACCGATTGGTGGTAAATTACCATTCCCGAATCAAATCCGGTCATCGGGGAAACCTCGGAATGGTTGTATTTCTTCGCAAACCTCCCCATCGCAGCCACCATCGCATCCCCGTGAGTCCAAGGAAACGCCGCAACAGCAGGCCGATAACGCTGCAACAAATCACCCAAAATCTCAGGTAGGGGCCGTATTTCCGATTCAGAGTCCCGAGGATAGAAAAGGAGGTCGTCGTCGTGCGTGAAAATGTACTCGCAGCTGTAAGTCGAACGGGCCACGTTCAAGGCGTAAAGAATACCCTCGGCCCAGGATTTCTTATCATCTGTACGCAGAAATTGGACGTTCGATGGGGCACTTGTTGGTTCCTCATCGCTAACGTCCTCTTTCCCCCCTCTCGCACCGGCCGTCTCTGTTGGTTTGCCCCAGACGTACCAAAATGAAGGGAACGCACTATCCCACATTCGGTGCATCGTCAACGCGTCTGCCGTTTTTTCTGCGTTTCCTATGATGCATACTTGCTCTTTAGGAAGGGGGGAATTGATTTGACGTTGATCCACAAAGTCTTCAGGGAGATCGCTGTCATCATCTATTCGAACGAGCACATCTCGGAATCCCTCCCTTTCGGCGGCGCCACCATCCTTCTTTGATCCGAGAAGGTCGGTTTCTTCTTTTACATCATATTTTTGATTTTGTGGTGTTTTAGGTGTCTCGGGCGGTTTCGGTATTGAAATTGGTGGGTTTGGTCCATCGCGTGGCCTCCACCCCGTCTCTTCATTTATAGGTAAGAGTCGTGCTTTGATGGGAATTGGCCGTTGCTCACCTGAGTCTTTACTCCCGAACTCAGCAGCCACATTTTTTAAGCCGTCTGGAACCGGGGAATCGGTTTCTCTGTCTGCGTTTTCGTGGCGCTTTGACGGTAATGAGGCATCAGCATCCGTTGTTTTGATCACCGGCACTCGACAATCACAAACTAAGTTGAATAAAGCGTACGCATTAGAGAAAGAAGTGATTTTGTATTTGGAATCCTACGGGCCATCAACTACGACAAGCAGCAGTAGAAGTAATTTGTCAGAAAAACACACCCAACCCGTCCTTGATCACGGTGCTAAACGCAGCCTTTGACCCTGATGAATTGGGACCTGAAACCTCTTCGCTGACACGCGATAGTGCATCATATCTCGGATGTAAGAGTTCGGAAAGGGCAGTGATGAGTGTCAAGACGAAGAAGGCGATAGCGACGATGAGCAGAGACAGACGCGTCGCCCTTGCTGGGGATAGACGCATTATTTTTGTGTGTCCAAAGTTCTCCTGTACCTGCAGGTGTGTGTATCCCTCACCGCACGAAGGTCAGCCTTTGAATACATCAAAATTCGAGTAGCGTTCTAAAAACGCAATGACAAAGTTCAGGGGTGGTTCCTCTTCAGAACTTTTATTTGCCCTTCGAATTCCATTTCCTGTCCAACTACAATCCGTTGTATAATAAAAGCAGACAGATCTTTACAAAACATGATTCTTGACCCTTCAAGCTCTCTTGATTCTGCGGGGCCTAAACCGAATCTTCTTACGACCAATGACCACCGGTTGGTCCAACCTCTTCAGTCTCTCCACGCGCTGGTCATGTCGGACCATACGATCGAATTTAGGCTTCAGGAGGACTGTACGCCCGTCTACCACCAAAGGCTTGGTCTTCGGTCGCACCTTTGTTCTGTTTTTCATCCTCGCCAACATTCCTTGCTTCCTCCGCCGCTGAATAGTTGCGTACCATTCGAAAACAAGCTGATGCAGAGATGGCGGATGCGGCGAAGGTATTTCCATCCGATCTGGTTGCGGCAAGGGCGATCGAAGGAAAATGGCTGAGCAAGTGCGATAGTTGACTTCCAGGTACTCGGGGATGAACATCCATGGTCCCATGTATGGATGGTACTTGAATTTCCACGTCTTATTGGTTTCTTGTGCTTTCGGTTCGGCGTCTTTCGAATCCGATTCTGAGGGAGCGCTTGGGACGACCTTTTCGAGCGTGGGTATCACATTCGGGTCGACCGTGATCATATCACCGTCTTCCAATCTCCGACACGGTGTACGGCACTTCATGAAGTTAACAAAGACGAAACAAATCAGTCACATTTCAGGAAGTTGGGAAAGACATTGAGAGATTCGTCCCCTCACGCCCAAAACCAAGAATCCTAAAGAGCGCGCATTCCGCCCCCTATGACGTTCTCTGGACCTAGAATCACAGCTCTTCTTACCAGCTTCCCATTTACTTTCACATGTCCATGCACAACGGCCCTCCGAGCTGCCCAAATACTACTAGCAAAGTGGCACCGGAAAACAACCGTATCCAACCTCCTCTCCAGCTCTGCAAAGGCCAACGCCTGAATGGGAGGCACCCGCTCTCTCTCCGCACGCGTCAAATGCTGTAGCGGGATTCGCGTCCTGAAGTGTCGATCGAGCAGCTGTCTCTCTGTGATATTAGGGACATGATAAGCTCGTAGTTCACGTTTTGCTATCCAGCGTTGTTGGAATACAGATCGCCGGAGCTGTTGTTGCCGGACGGCCGGATGGTCATTTCCACGGGTCCTTGTAGCCAAGGCGAACAAGTTGTCACGACTCCATGACATGCGAATAAGAGCCTTGTGCGGAGCATAAGGCTCTTTGACCTTCAAAGACGGGAAATCCAACAAATTTAATAAGATCAGTGTCTTCTGCAATTAACTCGAGTTTCCGAGCAAGGCATGTTTCCCTTCCAATACGAACTGAGCGCACGTAGACGGCAACGACAGTGACCAAAACTCACCAACTTGATCCTGCCGGGCATGTTTTTTTGCTTTGACAATGTAGTACAGAAGAGCACAGAGAAAAGGACTTCAAATGGATGTCACTTCAATGATAGGCAGGACGACGGGTCACGGGCGCCCTGCTGGTGAATGCTGCTAAAATAGTCTGTCGCGATACTTTCCGAAATGCAAGTGGTCCGACGTAAGAGACTTTGGAGGAGATTGTAAAAGGGAACGACGTGTCACACCTATTTCGGTTGTGGCAAGCGTTTCGGTGTTTCCTCTAAGATCATTTCTGGCAATCATTCACCATCTACTTGGAAAGAGCATCCACTGGTTATCCGCACGCTTTCTAAGTTTGACCTCCTGCACAGCTAACAGAGATAGTCTTGAAATAAGTAAATAACTAGCGGGTGTGCGACTCTAGATTTCTGTATGTTGGAGTCTGGATGCTTTGTGTCAGAAACTCCACTGGACTTGAACGTGAGATTTTACAGAAGTACGAGTGAAGCACGGGGCATAGTACCATTCAAATCATCATGTAAACCTCATGATGAAGTACGGCTGTGGGCTTCAGTTGCTCCGCACTTCCACAAATACTGTAACTGGAAAAATCTCTCCCAAAAGATCCCTCAGTTCTTTCTCTGTTCTTGTTGGCCATCAAGGAAAATCCGTCGTTGGCAATCAATGTGTTCTCTTACTGCTCGCCCAGTTTTGAAAACAAACTTTGCGTCAATGCTCTAAAAAAGTCTGGAATCAAATCTGGACGGATCAGCTGTTGCGAATTAGTGTCTGTCGTGAAATCTGGGTTGGATGTCGGATTCGCTTGGTTTTGACTGCTGGCTGTGCTGGTTCGAGCAGACCGTCTTAGCGATCGTCGAACATTATCCCCTGCATCTGGGGCACTTTCAGCAGACGCCGAACCCCTTTTTCGCTTCCCGCGTGTTATCCCAACCGTTTCGCAAAGTGTTCCATTTGATGTCTCGGTTTTGACGGGTCCATCGGAAACTGACCCTGCCCCTCCCAGTTTGGCACTGTCTGCGGCTTCGTGAACTGTCTCGGGTGAGTTTCCACCGCCATCCGAACTTTGTTGTGAACCGGATATGCAGCTCAAATTTGGTAGTTTGTCGTGTTGTTCTTCAGTCTTCACCTCGACTTCTCCTGCACGAATAGTCTCCGTCCGGCGGTGATGCGTGACTGGTGCAGAATCGGCCAGTTCTTTTGACGGGGCACCAACCGATGTCTGCGCCTCGCTGGTGGCTGCTTGCGGATCCCCTCGTACATCGGCCTCCCCCTCATTCAGCTTTCCTCGCATCTGCGCAAGAACAGAAGCCAATCCCATGTGAACATGGTAAGCTTTTTCCATAAAAGAATCGGCCTCCACCTTCTTCTCGCGAATACGACTCCGCCACGATTCGAATTCTAACTTCAAGTGACCATGTCTGGCTTGCACCGTCTCCAGCAAAGGCGTAAGTTTTTCTGCTTCCGTTTTTGCATCTTCCAAGGCTTTCGTGCGATCTGTTAGAGTTGTGATTGTTCTGTTACTTTGAAGTGTTTTGACAACAGCAACACCATTTTATTTCTGCAACAGCAACACCATTTTATTTCTGACATACCTCGGACGAAAGCATCGAATTCTGGGGTGAAGATAGGAAAAGGAAGCGTAACACCCACAGTCGGCTCTAGAAGTTGAATAGAGAACGTCAGTTACATAGCCGACAGGAAGGACTCTGTTCTGCTTGTGAAATTACGAGCTGTAGAGGACGTACTTTCAGCCGGTTGAAAGAAATCGAATGATGGGTTCTCGTCACTTTCCGACATGTCCTCGCCTCTGCCATTCTGCAAAAAAGATAGACAGCACCATCAATTCACACCGATGTCATACCCACGACTCGTTCGAATTCTGATCGAAACTTACAACGCATTTTCCCCTTTTTCTTGAAGGTTCAAATGTTGCACGATCCGCATCATCGCCGTAGTCCGAGGATTCCAATTCCGATGATAGATGTGAACCTTCATCATCAGCACCCTCGAATATGTAATCCTCATCATCTTCCGATTCATCATCGCTCAAACCCCCGTCTTCCCCCTTTTTTGTACGCCATGTTTGAGGAGCTGCCAGGGCAGATGCCCGTTTGGGTCTCCCTGCAATGAGCGAAGACGTCGGCGTGCTGCTATGTGTATCATCATCATCGTCAAGGGTTCTTCTTGGGGCTCTGTCTTTCCCCCGTCCCCTTCCTCGGCCCCTTCCTCGACCTCTTAATTTTCGTGGTGGAGCTGGCCCTTTTTCTTCCAATGAATCTCTCTCTGTATCTGTCTCTGCCCCAGGATCCGTTTTTGTTCTCCCTCCTGGTCCACGTCCCCGCCCTCCCCGTCCTCCACGTCCCCGCCCTCCTCGATTCAACGGCTTACTCTCAGACTTCACAGGCGGGGAGTGGGTTGCTTCGGCTCCATCGTCCTCTTTTCAATAGTGTGGGATCAAAATGGACCCCAAAAATCAGTGACAAAACTTCGTCGTGTGCGAAAACACAGCTAAGTGTGGTGGTGATTTCACGCAAACATGCTGAACACTAAAAATACCTGAAGTGGTCACTTCATCATTTTCTGAACCTTCTGGGGGTGCGTAATCCTGATCTTCGTCCGAAACATATTCATCGAGGAAATCTTCAGGTCGTAGCATGCTTTTGGTAGAGAATCCAAAGGCGATCCAGTAATCATGTATCAGTTCATTTTTTTCCACAGCTCCACGTGCACAAGGCATCGAAATACTTACTTGGCCCATGATGGACCTGAGCCTGTGTTATTTCCATACGCATGGAAACTTGAATTGAGCGACGACTGCATTTGAGGATGGTATTCCTTCACGTTCTGAATTGCCTGTCAAATCTGAAATTCAAATGGTGCGACGTTGCGGGCTTTCAAACGGGTACGAGATGGGTACGAGACTCGCTTGGGGTACTCCTGCTCATTTGGTTCACATAATCAGCTGGATGAATTTGAGAAAAAAAGGCCCACTCGTTTTTGTTTTCAAGATGTAGTTTTATTGGCGACTTCTACAACTAGATGTCCACGACCGAAATTGAGCGAGGCGCGCTTTACTTTCTTCTTCTACAAATAAAAAAGCCGCCAAAGATTTGGAATCTGCAAGTCAATTGATCGCTTCGCTGAATGCTATATGAGATTTCGTTGTGTGGGCACGATCATTGGAGTTTGAGTGCCAATTTCCGTCTTGTCAAGTCTATTAGATTTTGTTCCTAGAGAGCTGCCTGAAGAGGTAAAGTATACTGCAAAAAGTAGAGTTGCAATTTTGGTGTCACATTCAACCAAAAAGCGGAAAACTCCTATTCAATGAGCAGCGCCGCGAAGCAAAACAAGCGCCGCGAGGCGGCACTGACCATGTTCAACGAATTCTACAAAAAGCAATACGGACGGGAGCGATGGACGAATCTGCTGACGGCCCTGAAGAAACCCACACGGTAAGATAGCTCACACGATTAAGCCGTCCAACCGTTTCTATGCTAACAACAATCCTTCAGTTATTGCTGCCTGCTGAATCGTTATGCGGATCCCAGCATATTCTCCGAGTCATTAGGTCCCGTCCTTCCGCGTCTGAGACAGTTTCCTCATACGACGGTCCCTTGTTTAGTCCTTGACGATGACGAAAACGAAGAGACACCATTTCCTCCGCCAGGCGTTGATATGGCTAATCTGCGAGCGTATTATCTTCTGGATGCTGCAAGTGTTTTGGCTACGGAGGCCTTAGATGTCGCTCCACATCATCACGTTTTGGACATGGTGCGCACCTCTCCGTCTTTCGTTTTTTTTTTTGAGGTCCTTACCAGAGCTCTGACCAGAGCTTATGTAACGCCTGAACTGACTGTTTCCCATACAACTACTAGTGTGCTGCTCCGGGTGGGAAAAGTGTGTGCATTACGCAAAGGTTGGAAAGCGGGCAATTGGTCGCAAACGACCCCTCGTCCGACAGGCGGAAAAGGCTTGCCACAGTTCTTCAGCAATACATACCACAGAAGACATACACAAGTCAAGTCACAATCACCGGAATCGATGTAACCCGATCGCTGGACGATGACGAGGTGGATTCCGTTTGGGGCGATTGCCGGTTCGATCGCGTTTTAGTCGATGCGCCATGCAGTACCGACAGGCATGTTCTTCATGAAGCGGAGGATTTGCTCAAATGGTCCGCAGGACGCCTGAAAAACGATGCGTCTAGGCAGCAACAATTACTGAGTTTTGCTCTGGAGCGCTGCGTGAGAAGTGGTGGCATTGTGGTGTATTCGACGTGCTCGTTAGCTGACATTGAAAACGACCAGGTAGTTGAGCACGTCATCACCTCGCTGAAGAAGAGGAGGGATATCGACGTCGAAATTGTGAGGAAGTCTTTCGGCGTTGGGGAGCAGACAAAGGTCGGTTGGCTGGTTTTACCGGATACTGGTGACCGATGGGGGCCAATTTATTTTGCCATCCTAAAGAAAAGGTAGTGAAAAATAATTTATGATCTAGCTGTAAGTTTCTACAACAAGGATCTCTCTATCATGTCGGCCATCAATTCACCCGCCACTTTGACATTCAGCGAGTTCCCCAACAACCTCCATTTTTGTTTGTTCGTTACTGTATCAGGGAATGAAAAGCTGTGTTGTGTGATGGTCGATGAACTCGTTGAACTGCTGTGATTGTCTGCGGAGATCACCGTTGTTGAATGGTCCTCTGCAGTTGATTGCTGATGACCACTTATCTCCTCCTTCAAAGTGGAAATCTGTTCTTCATTCAACCTGCTCCCGTTCACGATGGGGAAATAATGCAATCTACTGATCTCAACAGGTGTGAAGAATCTCAATCCGAGGTCCAAAAGAGTTGTTGGGTCTTTGAAGTCGTATTGTTTCTGGCACGATTCAGGAAAAAAAAATAGCTTGTCAGTTTACGCCCGCAACAATGAACTTACCAGAACGTCTTTCGAGCTTCATTTACTCACGCTGAAGTTTTTGGTTTGCAGAAACGACCCAGACCCAACTACATGGTGCGTTCCGTAAGCCTACAGAAAAACCACAGATCTTGAGACATCCAACACCGGATTCCAGCGCTAGAACAGTTGGCCAGTGCATTTCCAATCTGTACCTTTGTAAAGGTCGAGCATCGGCGATCGCAAGGTCTGACCAAATCTAGAATTAGAATTGGCATCAAGTCAGTATGCTACGCGACAGGAAATGAGCGAACCATGGGGTTGCACCACATACCAAATCGAAATTGGTGTCTTTTCAAGATGTACGCCGCGGGCACGTCGTAATCTGAACTGCCCCCAATGTCTTCAAGATAATCCCATAACGAGGGCAGTTCACCCTCGTATTGCACTGGCGGTTCCGTTTGCACTGGATTATCGATAACATTGAGCCCCATACGATCTGGGTTTGGTTGAGAGGAGCGATACGCTGCAAGGTAGTATCTACGACGATCATTGGGAATTCCGAATTGCATTGGGGATACTAGATATTCCAAGATCTCAAATCCGTGTTGATGGAGCTTTGTGACAAGCTGGCGTCTTGATTCTGATCTCTTAAGTAAAAACGTCATGAATGAGAAGCAACGTTCAACACATAATCAAGAGCGAACGCAGATGAGGGGAAAAATTACTTCGAAATTCGGAACATTTTCAACGAAAAGGTACGACGGGATGTTTCGAACTTGATCTAAGAGCTTGATCAGGTGCAAAAGCCCCGCTGCACGCGCATCCAAATGGTCGAGTTGTTTGCCACCTACACGTGGGAAATCTTATTAGACCCGAATATCCACGAAGCATCAGAGTGTTGAAGGTAAGGGTTGTGGTAATTGGTACCTTGTGTGTATGGTTGGCAGGGCTAAAACAGTAACGACGTTTTAGGAGCCATGGCCATGGAATGTTCACATTGTCAACTGAGGTCCCAAGGAGATTCTCACCGGAGAAAGTAACCAGCAATTCGCTTCCAGCTTGTCGATATATTCCGCCGATAGATGTTCTATTCCCGTCTATACAGCAGTGAGAAGAAAGAGTTCCAGGGGGAAAAGGGGCGTGGAATGGGATCAGTCGAGGTTAGAAATGAGAAAGCAAGTTCATCTTTGTTAGGAGACTTCATGATGGATCGTACCTGGATGGGCTTCACTTTGAAGTTATGCTCGTAACTGGCATACATAAGTCGAAGTGAAAGTGACGGGGGGGAGCAATTGTGAGCATGCATACACTGGTGCAAAACAGACATTTTCAAAAGCGGATCAAACACGGCACAAACCATGAGTTGGCCACATGATTGATGTCGAAAGGGATTACGCTTCCCAATGACATTCCTCTTGATCGCTTGAGCGAAACCGCATAATCCAGTGCATAATGCAGCCCGCCAATGCCTGAAAAGAACTCGAGCGTTCGCAACAAGACCATTGTTGAGAGGTGTTAAATTCGGTGCAACTGTGTATTACGCTGTGAAACTGTTACAAGAGAAGTTCGGAACTCAATGCTTTCTTTGCGCCCACCACTGGAGGACAGGACCTGGGACAGGACACAGTGGGCAATGGGCAGCGGCCGGTTGACGACAATATGATGTGAGGAAGGTTTCTTGGTGCATTCTATTCCTTGCGGTGAACCATTCTGCCGTTTCCGCCTTCTTGAAAGCAACGAGATACACACAGGATCAGAAACATTGCCACACACGGTACAGTTGTTGGGCATTTAACCTTTGTGCGGTTGAAAAAAGAGCGGGAAAATGAAGGGGTCCACGAATGAAGCCCAAAATTTCACTGAACAGCCGATTAGAATGACGTTGGCGAGTTTTCTGATCTGCCTTTTGGACCGCCGGTGTTTATGCCGCCTCCTCAATGTTAAGTAACGTTAAAATTGATGTCAGTTATGATCATCTCACGGGCTAAGCCTTTTTCACACCTTCACCTGCCCCATGCCTTTTCATCCACAACAAAATATGTTTGAATGATATGATATTATCGAAATACTCTCTGAACATACAGCAAAGAACAGAATATGTTGACAGTTTCCTTAAACTACAATCGGCGTGTCCCACACTCACTACAGAACTTATCAGTAGGCGAAAATTTATGGCCGCACTCAGGGCAAAACTTGGCAACAAAATTCGTTGTTGATGTATTTCCCGTCGAAGCTCCCAGGCTTTGTTGTGTGGACTGGATAGTTTGCCCAGCGCTTGCATTGGGTGCGCTCACAGAGGTGTCCCGAGTCTCGGATAGCTGGTTTTCGACGTTGGAAGGAAGTGTGTTAGACGAAAGACTGGGTTTGCTCGCATTGGACAGCTTATGCTTGATTGCGACAGGATTAGACTGAATATTTTGCCCAGCGCTTGGATTTGGAGTGCTCGCGGAGGTGTCCCGAGTCTCGGATGGCTGATTTTCGCCGTTGGAGGAAAGTGCGTTGGATGAAAGACTGGGTTTGCTCGCATTAGACAGCTTATGTTTGTTTGCGGCTGGTGGAATGGATGCTGATTTGCTAGGCAACGACGTCGCGTTTTTGGGTGCGTTAAAGATTGTGGGAGGTTGGGAACCATCCGCGGCTGTGACATCCTCACGACGCTGTTGAGAATCGATCGTCGGCAACAGTTGATTAGCAGGCACAGCTTCCCCCATAGCATCGGTGCTCAGGTCGCTTTTGTCATCGATCGGCGTAGGCACGGCTGAGTCTCCCTGTGATTTTGATGTACTTGAGACTCTAGGTACCGACGCTGCTGGTTTGCTCAGAAGACTTGCCGAATCTTGAGCGGCCATCGGTGGTTGCTTTGGAACTGGTCGTCGCGACGCCAACGGCGTGGATTTGGATGAGTCGACAGCTGGTTTCGTTGAAACAGTGGTACTCGTACGAAACTCGACCTGAATTGATGCTTGTGCCGCTGTTGATTCTCTTCGCTCGGTGCTTGGCATCGTTTCCCGAACAAGATCGATCGGCTTGTCCTGGGACTGGCTTTTATTCTTTGTGTCGTTTGCGTTTGCCTTCGCGGTAGGTTTTGCGGGCGTCGGTGGAGGAGGACCCAAAGGGGTGGTGGGGCGGTTAAGATTCGCACTCTGCTCAGGAGTACTTACGTCGTTCTGACCATCAAGGGAATATGTCGAAACCTCAACAGGAGGACCTTCCTGCAGATCTGAGGATTCGTCCTGTAAGTTATCACCAACAGATGCTGCTTTCCCTGCTCTGGGTGGCGGCACCGGCTTCCGAGGTGTCGGAGGAGGAACTTGTTTTGATGAAAGATGAACGTACGGCTGTATTTCTGGAACCTCGTTCTTAGTTGGCACACTCAAACTCGGTTCGGACTTATTGGCAGCAGCTAATTTGCCCGACTCCGATTTAGGCAGTTGCGAGGCACCTCCCTGACTTAAGCTCGTTGTACTTAGTTGCTCACGAGATGCCGCTGTTGGTGGTCTTGGCGGGGGCGCACCTGCAGGGATTTTCGATGGCTTGGGTGTTGTTGGGGGAGGGGGCCCGGTGGGTTGCGAAGTTGAGGATAACCGTGTTGGTGACGCTGTTTCGTCGGCAGATAGTAAGCTTGGGTTTGAGTTGGACAGCGTGGGACGTTTAATCGGCAACGGTGGGATTCTAGGCGTGCTGAGCACTTGTTCCTGCGTACTCTCCTCTTGTTTGATAATTTCTGGCCTCCTGGATATTGGGCTGAGACCAGTCGACTCCACATCCATACGACGTTCGTTGGGTGGGGAAGTAATTTCGAATGGTGCGGAATCTTCGTTCGCACCATCCTGCAAAGGCAATCGCTTCAATCCAAGCGGTTTGGCTCCGTACTTGACACCTCCCGCATGTTCCAGCAGCCCTTTAGTGTACAATATCTTTCGCCCTTCGAGATGGACTAAATCCTTTTCCTTCTGGCGGTCGTTATTATTGCCTGGAACCGCGTTTCCCGCGCCTGTAAGGAAGGATTGTCTCTTTTCGGCTACGGAAGTCAAGGCTGGGTCAACAACTTTGCCCCCTTCTGTCTTCTCTTCTGTTCGGTCGGTCGGCTTGAGAGGTTTCGTTGGTTTTGATGTATTTGATGTTTTATTGTCAGAATTTCCGGGTTGTTGTAGGTTCAACAACGCCATCAACTCCGACGGAGTGAACTTCGCCTGGTCTTGGGAGGCTTTGATGAGCCAAAGTCAGATGTTAACTACGGTGTGCCTTCCCCGGAAACAGATGGAAGCCCGCGGACAACCTGCTTACCGGACTTTGAGGTATCGAGCATTTTCAGAGGTTCACTTGCGTTTGCGATCAAAAAGTCCTCCTGGGCGACAACTCCTATATTATTTGCCCGTATTTTGGAAACATCAGTTTTCGACTGCTTCACGCCGAAGGGAGTTGATCGAATCACATTTTACCAACCTCAGATGAACTTCAAGTCGGTCCGGCAGGAACTTTCTTCCACAGTTCGGACACTCGGCGCGGCTATTCTCCAGATATTCGTTGAAAGCTTTCTCGTTCTGCTCGGCAACACTTGCTTTCCCAGATCCGCCCAAAGGTTTTTCGTCGAGAGGGTTCGCCTTCGGAATCGGTTTCCTTTGACTCGGTGGAAGTTTTGCTTGCTCCCTTTCCCACTTTTCCGCGCACGACTTTTGATGAATCGCTAAACTTTTTGTTCCAAACTCTCGACCGCAAAGATTGCAGACCAAGAGTGGTGATTTCTTCGGAGGAGTGTAGGTAGCTGGAGCGTCCTTGCTGGGTGAAATTCCTGTCGGTTTACAACTCCTTTTGGAAGTAAGTTAAATGGTGGTTAGTAATGGAAGGAAAGGATTGGGATCAACTCGAACACATCTTTCTTTGGCTCTTCAAATAAGATGATACCTCAAATGAACTTCTAACCGATCTGGAAGGAACTTGCGGTTGCAGTTAGGGCACGGTTCGCGTGCTTTGTCAAGATATGTTTGATATGCTTTGTCGTTGTATTCCTGCCTGGTTGCTTGATCTTTGGTAGCCGGAATCGGCTGATTCAATTCCGTGACGGGGCGACCGGTTTTCTGAGCACAGACTTTCTGATGAATACTAAGGCTGGCAGTACCGAACTCTCTTCCACAAATGTGACAAACTAACAATCGGGTGACCGGTCCCGAAGCGTTTGTTGATGGTGACTCAGTAGCTGAAGTCGAAGTTTTCTTTTTCTGATCTTCTGATTCTTTTCCGTTCACGGCTTTTGCTCGCAGTGGCGGCAAGGCTGTTTGGCGTGGACCAGTCTTCGTTTTCTTTTTGATATCCATCCACGCAACGCGTACCTTGGGTGCGAAAAGAAGAAAAAAGACACGCCAATGCTTGACCTTTGGTATCCTGAACTGTCCTTGGGCTGTGTTTGTTTGATGTTTGTGTGGTCGTGCCAATCAATCCCACGAGAAAAAGAAATATATCTTCGCGAGTCGAGCCACTTGGATTCGGCAGTGGAATTGGAGAAGTATTGAACAGCTTGAACTGGATATGCGGCAGGACAGTACGTAAGGCTAGTACAGGATATAGTCAGCGAGGTTAAAGGAGCAAAAAACTGGATGATGTGTGAAGAAGCCAAAGAAAGAGAGAGTAGAAAGAGAAACAAATGTCACAGTAACAAAGCACATCTGCGCCATCTGCCCAATGATAGGTCAAGACACTTGTTGCTAATGCTGTTTGCCTATGTCCCGACTTATGCTGCCAAAACTACTGGTAAAACATAAGGATGCTTCTCAGAGACACGCAGAAGCGCAAGTGTGATTTTGACTGACTGACTGAGTTCCAAAAACATATGGCATCACTTGTGTCACCAAGGGGCATGCACCAATCATTCCTCATGTCGGTGCTTGTTCGCAGGTGTTGCGCGTCGCTCGCCCGGCACCCATGCCGCCGCTCGATATCAACGTCCCCAGCGATCGTGTACGAGAAATTTGGATCTCCGGATCAGGTGTTGAAGTATGTGAGAACCAAGCTACCTCTCCCCATTTAGCGCATACGACAACATTTTCCCAACGGCGCAACAACTCCGTTTGACCAGGGCCCGGTCGATACCACTGCCACGGCCAACACCTTCTGACGTGAAAATCAAATTCATAACATTCCCGATCAATCCTGCCGATATTAATCAAATTCAAGGTCTGTGCTCTCTTTCACTCATCACGTTCATGGCAATAACATCTGACCAGTGGTGTTTTGTTTGCTTTTGCTTGCCTGTGTTCCATGCTGGATACCCCTTCTCCCCCAATCTTTGGTTGTCGTAACAAGGAACGTACCCCGTACAACCCCGCCTTGAGGATGATAATGGCTACGTGCCTGGAAACGAAGGTCTCGCAGAAGTTGTCGAAGTCGGCGACGCAGTGAAAGATCTTGCCGTTGGAGATTGGGTCATTCCCGCCACGCCCGGATTTGGTGGGTCTCCGAAGATCAGCTTGTTCATTTCTCGTAATTAAGTAATCTGCCGATCCTGTCACTTATTAGTTTTCTTAAAGGCACCTGGAGGAAGTATGCGTCATGCAAACCTAACGAAGTGATCAAGCTCGACAAGCGGGGCATTTCTCCTGTGGCAGCCGCCACAATTACGGTCAACCCCTGCACAGGTTTGTCTCAGAGCGTTGAAAAAAGGAGCTTGTCTCTTCGAACGACGGCCTACATCTCAATATTAAACTCCTAATTTTTTTACAGCATATCGGATGCTGCGAGACTTTGTGCCGTTGAAGCCCGGTAGGTAGTCATTTCTTCCGGATACAAACGTGTCGTCCATCTCGATGAGGATTTAAGCTGGAAGTTTATGTCAATCACGCAGGGGATGTTGTGATCCAGAACGGAGCGAATTCCGGAGTTGGTCAGGCAGTCATTCAGCTTTGCAAAGCATGGGGACTGAAATCAGTCAATGTTGTCCGAGACAGGTTGGTACGCTTGCTTTGTTTTTGATATCGGTTTTCATCCTGACATTGTCTGTGATTACTATTTGATGACTTAGGCCAAATTTGGGTGAATTGGTCACCTCGTTGCGAGATCTTGGCGCGACAGAAGTCGTTACAGACACGGAGTTGAGAAAGTCATCCGTCGAATCGATGCTGAAAGAGTTGGGTTCTCCGAAATTGGCATTGAACTGCGTAGGAGGGAAAAGCGCGACCAATCTTGCACGTCTTCTGGGGTAATTGAGAACATTTTCCTTTCATTTGCGTCCATTCATCCGATCGTACCTAGGCTGTTGCGGGAAAATCTCTCGTCCACAAACAGGTTAACCCTCCAAATCTTTAATCATTAGGCACAGCGGTTGCATGGTCACATATGGTGGCATGTCCAAAGAGCCCGTGACCATACCGACGTCTCTTCTCATATTCCGCAACCTTACATTCAACGGGTTTTGGATGACTCGATGGTACAACGAGCATTCCATCGAGGAAAAGGGCCAAATGTTGGATGATCTCCTCAACATGATGCGAAAGGGGGAGTTCGCAGAACCAGCCCACGTGAAAGTGGATTGGTCGCCCATCGATCATGGCGACCAAGATCAAATGGGTTTAGCCCAAATCATCTCTGCTCTTCGTGATGCTATGGCTGGCTTCGCGAAGGGCAAGCAGATCATCATGGTAAAGTAGAGTTTCATATGTTTTGTACAGACGTCGGCAACGGTTTCATGGCTGTTTTTGAGAAACCAATAAGAAACGTGGTTGGTAGAAGGCGTGCGAAGCTTCTGTGTTCGTGATTGGTTCAATGGATTGGTGAACGATCGCGTTGGGAAAAATGTGCCAGATTGTTCTCTGCTTGTGCCTTTCTTGTCCCCTCCCTTGTCCTTGTCCCTTGTCCAAATAAAGGCGAGATGGTGAGAGCAAGGGTTACTTAAACGGAAGTTCAATCCGAAAGCCCTCTGATCATTCACCACTCAACAAACGCGGAGTCTTCGAACACATCGATCACCTTAAGTCATGGGCACTGATTTCCAACAGCGGCTCGCATTTTTTGCCAACAATGGCAACGCGACCACCGGTGTGAGTGGGCCAAACAAAGGGGGCAAAGCCCCATCGAAGCAAGATGAAGATCCGGACCGGGTCTTGACTTTGAAAGAGCGCCTAGCGAAATACGAGTCCTCAACTGGGGCCAACAACGGTTCCGAAAGCTTGACTTCTTCTCGTTCCAATGGCAAGCTCTGGTCACGCAGTACCGAATCGTTGCCACAACAGCAGCAACAGGAACAACAAAATCAGAAGGAACAGCGGCAACGACAAGGCAGCAGCAGAGAGGAGCTTGCTCCACGCCGAGGCCTCGAGCTTACACGCGGTTTGTCTGCAGAACTGTCCAGAGCGGCGTCGAAATCGCTTGAATCGATTGTTCCCCCTCGTCTGAACTCGACAATCCCGGATCGCGACAGCAAACTCGATCAAAACAGGGAGGAAACAAAACCTGCATCTTCTCTACGTGAACGGATGGAAAACTACAAGAACGCAGCGGGCAGCGGCAACAGCAATCACAATGAGCATGAAACGATTCAGGCGAAGTCGACAGGCGTTCAGCGTAGCCACACTGTGCAGGTCAACGCTCAGAATTCTAAAACGCCGCAGAAGAGTGGGTCGGCCTCATCCACCAACCAATGCGTTATATGTGGAAAGACAGGTATGTCGAATCGCTATCTCGATCGCTCCAGATCTTGAATAAAGTCTCTCATACCCCCCTCCTTCCAGTTTATTTGATGGAGCAGCTGATCATCGATGACAAGCAATTCCACAAGACTTGTCTCAAATGCGCTCATTGCCATGCCACGCTCAAGCTCGGCAATTTGGCGTCCCTCGAGGGAAAATACTATGTAGGTTCAGAGCGAACTTTGTGATTGATGTTTTGACGTCCAATGATCCTTATTGTTTTGCTTGTCGTGACAGTGCAAGCCCCACTTCAAACAACTTTTCAAGTTGAAGGGCAACTACTCGGAAGGTAATCCGATTTTTATTCGAAGTCGAACCCAGTATTTATGGGTCTTTGATTGTCATCATTCCAACCGTGCTTACATGTTCTCTATCCTCGAAATATCATAGGTTTCGGCAAAGAGGACCCGAAGAAAGCCTGGCAGCAACACCACGATGGCCAGCACCACGAAGCCGAGCATCAGGACGCTCAACGCCACGAAGCTCAACGCGCCGCAGTGGCCATCAAGTCCCGCGACCAAGACTCCGGCCAAAACCAGGACAGCAACGCCTTCGAACGCGCCAAGAGTTATGAGCGTGTCCAAACTGTTGAACGACAAGAGGATCTCGCGGTGCCAACTGACTCTCCCGCATCCCAACAGGAAGCGAAGGAGGACCGCGAAGAACAGGAACAATCGGAACAGCAGGAGCAGCAGGAGCAGCAGCCTGAGGAACAGTGGCAACAGCAGGAACAGCAGGAACAGCCACTGATGCAGGAGAGGCTGGAGCAGCAGGAACAACACGAAGATCCGCAAGAAGCGCAATTGCCGGAGGAACGACTTGAGCAGCAGGAACAACAGGAACAATCGCAGGAAGCGCTGCAGGAACAGTCCGCTGAAAACTCGGAAAATTAAATGAAAAACTAATTCGACCTTAGAAAGCGGAGTGAAGTTTGTGCACTGTTTTCCATACATGATACCAGATTCCCCAAAATCAGATAAATTAGTAGAGTTACTAAAGTACTCCATGTCGCTGGATAATCAGATTGTTTCCCCAAAATCAGATAAAGTAGTAGAGTACTCCATGTCACTGGATAATCAGATTCTTGTTGCGGAGTTTGAAACCCGCTTTTGTGTCACCGAGATTATTGTGTGCATTTGAGGCTTGAATTTGTGCGCTCCTACTCCCAACCCAAGTTTTTTTTGGAGAACATGCAAAGGAGGGATCAATACAAACCGAAGCATATCCCGTCGCTCGAAGACAGGCGGCGTCGATTCCTTGAGGACTTGAAACACAGGCGACGGGAAAAGCATGATTTTGCGAGAACTCTCACAGTCGTTCTTTCAGATTCGGACGATGAGGTTGAAGGATACAGTGGGAATAACACAGCTGAGTCAGTGATGAAGGTCGTTTCCGCGGAGGGTCAGGCCGATTGCCACCTTGAGCAGGATTCTATGGAAGTGCAACCAACGGCAGTGGACAGCAAACCAAAGACGAAGCTCAAGAAACAATCACCTTTCCGGTGAGGAGACAACTGCATTGTGTAGCGACTTTATTTCGCGGTTGAGAAGTAATGTGAAGTTATTTCTTACCAATACGCTTGACGTCGTTTCTCTCACTTTAAAGGAATCAAATCATGGTTTCCGAAGCCTTGGTCGATGTACCGAGCGATTTCGAAACCAACTGGATTGCAATGTTGGTGGGTCTTATTTCTCGGAGGCGTGTCTCACTGGGGATCTGATCTGTGTGTTTTTGGAGCCGTCTTTTGATGTAGTCTTGATTCCTTATGTTGAAGCTGACCACTGCCTCGATCTTCAATTTTCGCAACTTTCTCGTAAGTGTCCCTTAGGCAAGAGATGTTTGGTGATTTCCGGACGCGGTAAGTTGACTTTGCTTTCCTACAACAGATGCATTTTCAAGTCGACTTTAATCAGATCTTTTAATTGCATAGGCAAAACCACGAGCTGGTCAAGGAAAGGTATAGTTTTCTGGACAGCACATCCGATCTGAAGGATTGACGGGTGCACATTCAAATGTCTCTCTATTTCCCTACTACGGAAGGGGTTTGGATGGAAGCGTTCCCATCTCTTCTCCCGGGAGGGAACAACAGATCCAAGTACGGTGCCCAATTTTTGTTTAGTTTGATGCATCTCATCATGGTTGAGCGCCTTCGACTCATCTCTAGGCCATTGGCGCTGCTCTAACTTCAGGTCAAGTAGAAACTACTGTATTCTGGACTGCATCTATGAAGCCGAATCCGGCACATTCTATGTTCTTGATTTGATGTGCTGGAACGCGAATCCGGTGTACGATTGCGAAACCACCTTCAGGTTCGTACCAATTGAACCTCCGAGTGTATCGTCATTTAGAAGATAACGCCCTCCGCTCAAACTAGTTACGTCAAAACACTTGCTTCACTTGCGGTGCAGACATTACTGGATGCACACAAAACTGGGAGAGGTGCCGGGATTATCGGTGGCAGGCCCTTTGAACAAGCATTGCTTCATTCCACTACAGGTATCATCAAACAGTGTGTTCAATGAACCCATAACGAATCCAACATAAATCCAAATGCCACTTTTTTTCCTCTTCCACTGTTGAAGGCCAAATCGTGCCGGCAAGACGACCTTTTCTCCATATTACAGTATCCTCATCCTGTGGATGGTTGTCTGTTTTATAACCAAGAGGTTTGTTTTTCGTCCCTTCTGTAATAAACCGCTCAATGACTGTATCTTTTAACTCCTTAAATCTGTGCTGCATGCGGTCTCGGGTGTCCAAAGACCCACTACATATTAGGAGAGCCAAACCCGTTGTGCCTCTGGCTTCCTCTGCACACTGCTGAAGACCGTGGAAAGGCCATGTCACTTCTATTGGATTCCCACCCGGCTCTTCTGAAATAACGCAGCATTGTGTTGCTTCGCATACTACATCGGCGGCAAGGGCTCCGCGAGATTCGATGGACACATCGGCAGATAGTGAAGATATAAAAGTCTCTTGTGACATGCAAGGGTCAAAGTCTCTTTGAAATTTTCTCTGATGGAAATCAGGCCAAAACAAAATCCGATTTCACACATTTCCACAGTTCTTTAATAAGCACAAAAAGAAGTTACAATACAAGTCGATCTTGCGTGACCTGGACGAAGCGACGAGAAAGGATCATCGGTGGGTAAGGAATGAAAACCATTTGGAAGAAGCAGAAAGGACCTTATCTCCGAAAAACTGTACCAGACTGCCGTCCATTGCATCTTCTGGAAGCTTGCCGCCTCCTTGCAGTAGCTTCTTATTATGCGCGACTTTGAGCTGCAACAGCTTCTGCACATCCGCGAACAAGGCTAGCTGTTTCATGCTTGGCTCATGCTTCGCCTTGTGTTTCCGAGTTTGGATTCAACACAAACCCCAAGCGAAAGCATTCTGTTTGTTAATACCCGAACCGAGATCTTTTCGAAGGATTTTTCGGAAACAAATATGAGTACGAATTGCTCATGTACCTTTAGCTCCTTCTGTTGCTCCCGGTAAGTCTTGCCCAGATTTTCCTGCTCCGCGATACGTTTGTTGTACATGTCTCGATATGTTTTAAACCCGCGGATACGCTGCTGCATTTCGACGGTTTCGTCACCACCAATGTATGCCTTCATTTCTTGCAGTACTGTGACCCAGGAAAGTCAATTGAGAGTGAAATCAGGAAGGAGAAGGATATTAAATACGAAAGAACTGGGGAAAATAAGATGAAAAGCAGGAAAATTACCCCGTTCGTTGTTGATCTCTAGCACATTTGACATCATATTGAGGTAGTGGTACCGACTTTGGTCGTTCAAAATGTCTTGTCGGTATCCTTTGACTTCCTGATCTAAGGACCAGGCCTCGCTGTATGAGAAGCAAAGAATCGGGATTAGAAAACGCGTGTGTTCTTATCTCAACAGCTCCCTGCCCTATCACTTCTTGTTACTTCAACGCACCTATCCAGCCCAACCATAGTTGCATCGTAGACCTTCTTTTTTTCAGCGTACTCGGCTTCCAAGTCCTGCGTTTGCTGCCGCAATGCCCGAAGCTCCTGGATAAAGGGTGCAAGTTGACCTTTTTTCTCCTGAGGTTTTAAAAAGATGGTCACGAATGATCCAGAATCGGATGAGCGACGCTGTACTGACGCCGTAGACGAGAAACGCAGATATCGTGTCCACATGACTTACGGAAATGTTTTGCGTGAGTCTTTGTACGGCCTGGGACAGCTCAGAAACGGACTTGCGTTTGCTTTCGTCGGAATCCGTTCTGGGTGCAACCTACGTGATTTCGGAAAACCAGAACATGATTATCAGTATAAATCCTGCACCAAACCGTCGTCTCTCCCTTTCAGTTCATTCTGGTGATCGATCCCCGTCACCCCAACTCCCAAGCGAGTCACGATCAACATCAAAATGTGGAAGGCAAGCAAAGCAACCGAAATCGAAAACGCACTTGAGCAGATATTTCGGTTGCTATCGCCACTGGATTGTGGAGAGCCATCATCGCGCTCTGCATGGATTGCTCTCTTGATTTGAGAATCTGTGCATTCACAAAGAGATCCGGTTATGAGTGGCAAGATCGAGAGCAAAGTGAGGGGCGATGTGTGGGTTTCTTTTCTTGTTGGTGCCAAGAGTAATCCTACCTCCTCCGTACGTTGCAAAACCCCAAACTCAGCGGTCAGTTCAGAGAGCTCTGCCTTCTTCCGTTTGTACACGTTCGATTTTCCACGAAGCTCGCTGACATATCGTTTGAAGTCCTCTCCTTTCAACATCTTAGTAGGCAAGGAAACGAAAAAGAAATGATGTTTTCAATAATTTCAACAATTCGCAAAGTTTGCTGCAGACCTAAGAGGTTCGCTTACCTTTATGCCTTGAACGCCCTTGGCGACAGCCTGTTTCCTTTCGCATTCTGCGTCCATTCGCTTCACGTCCTCGGTTAGAGTCGCCAACTTTTTCGACATTTCCTCCTTTTTGCGAGTGATGATAGTCGCCTGTTGTCGGAACAAGGCCAGCTTGTCATCTGCGGGCAAACTGTTCCACTTGCGAATTTAGTTTGTGTTTCTCTGGGAGCATTAAAGAAGCAGGTCGAGTCTTACCTGGTTTTGGACGCTTTTCTTTCAGCAAGTTTAGCATTGGATTCGGTCAGCTCCTTGATTTGCTTTTCCATCGCCGCCAAATCACGTTCGTTCGGGGTAGGCTCCGTGACAAGCTTGTGCAATTCCTGCAGTTTAGTCTTAGTTTCTTCAACTTGCTGGAAATGATTGATTAATAATACGTGTTTGTTATTCGAAGGGAAGGCATGTTGGGCGTGAATGCTTATATGAGGTCATGACTTCCATCCGTTCCCTGATTCAATGTGAAACAGCCAGAAAAGAGTAGCATGACCCTTCGAACGAACCTTGGTGGTAGCATCCTTAGCTGCGCGCTTCTGCTTATTATCATCTTCCATCGTAGTAAATAATACATCTGATCCACCGGCCCCGGACGCCGACTTTTGGTGCGCCAGATGGAAAAAGTGATTTAATGCCTCAACGGTATGATCTGAGCATTTCTATGAAATCGCCTCCCACCTGAATTTCTTTGAGAACACGTTGAAGGTTGGTATATTTCGCTTCCGCCTGCGATATTTGGTTCCGCTGATCCTTTATCCTTTCGTTAGTTTTTAATTCGTCCTGTTGCTCTATTCGAAGATTTTTGGCGGCTTCAAGCCAGGCATCATGGTTTGGCTTTCAAGAAGGATACCATTTGTGAGGACGAGTTCGAGGTTGAAAGTGCGCTTCGAGAAGATAAATGAAATGTGGTTGGCTAAAACTTACGATATCCTCTACTCTCTTTTTCAACTTGGAAATCTTGCTTAGAACTTGCTGCTTTTCTTCCTCCATTTGCTGGATTTCTCGTTTGATACTGGTGGCGGATATGCCTGGTGCAAGGAATCAATGGCTGGTTCAAACTCCGATCGAGGTTGCGTTGCTTATTGAAAATTCTCCCCTTTTTCCCAAAGAAGAAAAACACCAGCAGTTGGTTCTACCTGAAGATCGTATCCCGTCGACATATTTGTGCACATTTATGAATTGCTCCTGCAACTCCGCAAGTTGTCGATTGAGGTCCGCAACCCCTAATTGCAGCACATACGACACAACGGGAGAAAAAGAAATAGCATGTGACATTGGTCAGACGGTTCCTCCTCAAAATATGGTGTAGAAGCCCGGAATTCTCACCTTCATCTAGCATGAATTCAGGAGGTACATCAATCGCCGCCAAGAACGGTGCTAAGTACGCTCGTTTCTTGTGAACGTGGAGATCCTTGAGCAGGAAGTAAAGAGCCTCAAGTACGAGCGGTCGATCTCCGTTCAACAACGTTTGGTGGAATGTGGCACTGTTCACAAAATTTCGATGGATGTGACGGGAGAAGTTCGTAAGTTCAGACATTTTGGACACCTTTTGAAGCTGTTCCGTCACGAAGTTCGCCACCAAGTTTGTTTTGATGATTCAAATACCAAAAAAAAGCAGTGGTTGTTTTGCCCAGTTCCAGATCTTTTCATCTGGAACCCTCTCAACCTTCATCACCTCTCTCGGTACTTGACCCTCCATGCACACTCACAAGTCAGCCGCAGGTTTGAACTTAAGCATGCGCAAGAAACCACCGATCCTGTTGACCGACTCTTCCGGAACTTCTTGACGAACATCCACGTTCCTATGCGAGGAGTTTCCTGTCGGGTTCGCGTCATCAACATGTGCGCAGACGTCGGACAGAAGTTGAATGAGTTGTGGGAAGGGGACATCATCGTGGAGACCGACAGCGGTGAGTCCGAGGTGTGATTTAGAGAACGGAGGTGCAGAGAGAGTCTCCGCCACGAATTTCAATTCGTCCGGTGTTGTCATTTTGTCGAAAGGAGAAAACGGTGCAAGCGAAAGTGTGGATCGGAGTTTAAACGAGATGCATGCGGCAGCACAGTTTACTGACGTTACACGCTGTTAGACAAGATTTCACTGGTTCATTGTTTTTGTCTCAGACAGACGGTTTGCTGTCGACGGTACGTTGGAAAGCAACGGCAACCTCTAAACCCTCGGCGTTCGGTCTCATTGCACCATGAACGAGCTACTCAAAAGTTTTGGAGCTGATCAAACCCTTCATGGCGAGTCTTTCGTAACCTACAACATATATCGGGACAGAACACTACATACGGACGACGACTTCCTTTCATTTGTTCGAGAATCAGCTCTACTCTTCTTATCGTACGTTTCTCAATGGACAAACTCGTACATCTGGCAAAAAGACCCCTTCAACTTGAGAGTGATCACTCCGAAAACGGCCGGTCAGTATGTTAGATCACTTTGGCGCTTTCCCGCTGACGCGGTTGTTGCTGACTCCTCTTCGGACATATTCGGCTTCCCGGTATAGATCCACCATATGCATATCTACAAGGCAGCACGCGATTTGGTGATTGTATTGAAGACGAATGGTTCATTGTATTTCTGCTTGTAAAGTTATCCGAGAAGTTTCCAGACACTGTGATAAGGTAAACCCCTCGATCGTTGTTTTCTGTGACTTTCAAGCTATTGTCGAGTACATTTTGATTGATTATTGTTAGTGTCAAAGATGAGGACGGAGAATTTCTCCTTGTGGAGGCGGCGGACCACTTGCCTTCATGGCTGGAACCGAGCACCAGCCAAAATCGGGTATGTTTTCAATTGATTAAATCCCGTTGAAGATACATTTGTTTTAGTCAGACTAACCTTCCTGATTCATTAAGGTATTCATACACAAAGGCCACCTACATGTGATCCCAAAACCGCGAACACCGTCTGAGATAGTTGTACTGCCAGCTGGGGATATCACTGTCGTCCGTGCGGTCGACCTCGTTCGAAGAAATGCACCGACTACCGCATCAGCTCCGTTGGAACGTGCCGCTTTCAAGCGAATAAAAGAGTAGGTGTTTCCACCACCGCAGAAAACTCGCATTATTTTGACGTTTGACTAATGTCATCAACACCTATTTCAAATGAATGAAGTTATCCATCGAAATCGGTCCAAAACATACATCGCGCTCGCTCCTATGTTCCGCGATCGGTCGCTTACATACTAAGTCAGGACCCTCAACTCATAGCACCTGCAGTGGAAGCATTCTACACGCGAGACCCCGTCGCGTTGAAGGTATGTCGTGTTCCAGAAAACGTATTCGCCGATTTCGCGTCCGAATTTACATCCAATTGATATCAAATCGTAAACATCTAGGCCTGCGCGAGCATGTCCCACTTTCCTCCATCCAAATCAGTCATGGCCACATTGCCGTTCACCAAGACACTATATTCGCAAATAGTTAGCCAGCAGTTTTACGCTCCTAAATTGTTTCGGATGCCCCCTCCATCTGCTCCCGAATTCAAAGCACACGAACTCGGCATGAAATTGGTAAGCTCCCCAGACTCTCTTGATTGTTGGAGGTTTCCTTTTAAACAGTCGGATCAACTCATTTTTGGTGGTTTCCTCGCAAACAGGCATGCGGTTTCGAGATGCTGATGAACGATCAGCACTTACGGGACTTATCTTCCAACGCCACCGCGGAGAAAACGGTTGAGGTAGACGACTACATTTTGCATTTTTCCTTTCCTGTACAATGCTGGCAAACCCTAACGCAACAATGACTTGAATCGATCGCACAATGCCTTACTCCAGACGTATCACTTCGAGGCAGATCGAAACTGGAAATCGTTTGTGGAAAGGTTACGAACGTTAGGATATTTCAGGGTATGTGTGATTTTGTAGTTGATAAAATATTAACTTGACATCTCAACGGATTTTTTGAAATCACAATGCATCCCTCCAGAACGAGCTTGAAGGATCGAAATTATACAAGGATCTCGAACGGCGAGCTAAAGAGGAGTATCTATCTCAACAATCGTACGTACTCTTGACATGTTGCTAACTCTCCTTTCGCTCTTTGAGTGTTCCTTGAGGTTCAACCATGCTTATTCCCCATTCCTTTCTCTCCAGCTCACAAACTTCAAGCGACGCCGACAACATCCCGTCAGTCAACCCTATCGACCGCATCAACGCCCTCCTTTCCGAGTTTCAGCGTCATAATGATCTCACAGACAACGAATTTCTTTCCACCGTTGTACCGACCTTATCTGGCCCCGAAGACTCAGAAGCCTGGATGATCGTCGAACCAGAAGATCTTGATCGAATGCTCGCTGCTCAGTTTGGAGAGCTCGCTATGAGGGACGGGGATGATGGTGGGTTGATTTTTGATGACGAGGAGGAGTATGAGGACGATGAGGTATTTGATGATGACGAAGGGGAGGTGTGTAAAGATTTCATCCGCCGGGCAGTCGGATTTTCAGATAGGTTTCCGCAAGCTTTCTTATGGGAATTATCCGTTCATAAGTTTTCCTAACACACAATTTTCAAACAGTCAAATCTTGAGAAAGCCAACAGCCGCCAAAAAGACAAGCTCAAAGAACTGGACAAGATGGTTCGAGGGCTCAACACGTTCGTCGAGAAGGAAAGCGGAGTAGGCGGTGCCATCCTTCCACAGTGAGTCCCTACGTCTGATGACTACCTCTGCCATTGGCCGTCTACATTTCGTCGCCTTCCCCCCGACTGTTTCTTTTTCTGACTCAATGAAACTCACTACCTTATGCAGTGAACGATACGTCGATCCTGAAGAATCAGATGACGATGATCAGAAACCATCAAAAGCGGCGGGATCAACAGCACCCATCAGTTTTGATTTCGATAAATTTCTTCGGATTATGGGTGTTCCGAATACGAAAGGTGAGAAAATATCAGGAACACTCTCCGTTTTGATTTTCCACACCGACGGACTTGCCTACTCCCTCAAGATATTCGTCCTACTCAACAAACTTTTTTTACATGATAGCAGGAATCCAACAGCCCAAAGAGCAAAATGAATACGAACCAGGCGAGGACAGTGGGGAAGATGAAGAAGAATTTCGCATATACATGGAAGCCATGGATCGTGAGCTCTCTGCTACAAAGATTGGCCGTGACTTTGCCTCTGCCGCTACCGCCTCAACATCAGAACCTTCATCGACAGCTCCATCAACAACAGCAACAACTGAAAAGGCGAAGGAAACAATTGTGAGTGGAACAGAAGTTGGCAGGGCCGTGTCAGTGGAGGAAAAGGTGGAGTTGGAGGAGCAAGAGGAGAGTGATTCGCGGTTACGCCCGGTCGACATCAATGTCAACCTTGTAAAGAATTTACTCGAGTCCTTTGCGGCACAGGAGGGCCTGCCGGGCCCCGCCTCGAATCTGTTGGGAGCTTTGGGCGTAAGATTACCGCGGTTAGGGGACGAAAAGGATGACGAGGATGATGAGCAGTGAAGTATGGGGGACTGGCATCCAGCTTGACCTGTCCTTGACATGTTATGAAGATTGGAATAGAATTGGACAAGAGATGAACACTTTTGAAGCAAGAACTTTGAAACCTTCACCGTGCCATGGTAGCAGCATTTGTATATTTGCACAATTCGCACTTGTCGACATGGCATAGCGTTTCCATGCCCTTGAAATATTTAGTTGCTGGCATCCACAATTACTCACAGTTCATGCCCTGGATAACTAAACATCACAATGTACAACGGCCATTCATGCCCCTCCCTGCAGCTCTGCTTGAGCAACAATTCTCACAGAAAAAGAAGCAGAAATGACCGCTTCACAAAAACGCACGCTGAAATCTTGAAAAGCTCCAATCATAAAGCTGACCACGATGCGCTTTCGGCCTCTGCTGTCAGCTGCTCATTCTGTTGTTCCATCTTCGCCGCCTGGAAGTTCTCCCACGCTTCAAACAAAATCGGCTTGGCGGTCCGATACCACTCCTTGCTTCTCCGCACTTTGAAGATCATCACGTTATCCAAGTACCAGTACGAAGGCTTAACGACTGGCGCCGGGCATGTCTGGAACGCTGAGGGGGCATCATCAGAGGCATCGTCGTCAGTAGGTGATTCCGAAGTTGCCATGGCTTGAGATGGCCATGAGGAGATGAACGCTTCGTGTTGCGCTTGGATATATTGCATCAACGCTGCCTCGTGCTTAGGAATTCCAGCGACCATATCTGATGTTTGCGGATCCAGACTTGGCGAAGAAGGATCACGCGCCTTTGACGACGAACTGGATGGCATCAACAGCTCCCACTCTGCGGAACTTGTGGCCGATGGAGACCAATTAGCAACCAAACTGAACGCGGATGGGGACGTCGAGATCCGCTCAAGTCTCGTTCGGGATCTGGGTATGGGTTCCAAAAGGTGTGGTGGTGGGTGTATGAATTCGGGATGTTCGGGTATTGGCGGGTGGCCCCCTTTTGGAGCTCGGCCTCTCGGCCTTGGTATTCGAATGACTAGGGATACACCTTTGAGGAGTCGCGGCGACCGGTCCGAAAGGAAGGCGTCCACGTCTCGGTATTCTATGAAGTGGCACTGAAGTGGGGAAGGTGTTGTTGAGTAAGGACTATCTCAAGTTGGCAAATCTGCGAAACCACGTCCTCCTCCGTCCTCACTTCCTGCCCGCCCTCATTTCCTGATCGCGCATACCCTTCGATGCATACGAAAGGAACTTGCTTACCTGAGTGATCAACCCCTCCTCTAACCCCAAAACTTCAAGCTGAAGCTGCACCTGTATCCACCAATAAACCACCGGCGCTTTCGGTGGAAGCTCCATTCCCGAATACTTCAAATAATCCATCGAACCAGTCAATGTCGGATCCCCCATCATGCTGCTAAAGTCATCTGTCCCACCGTCTGCATAGAACGCAGGGTCCGGTCCGATGCCTTGCTCCATCATCATCCTTGTTGATGCAGATAATGACGGTGGCCCGTCGAGATATGGGTTTCTATCCTTGGGTTTAAAGGTAAATCGAGGGCGGCGTGGACACTTGACTTCGACGACTGTGTTCCGCGATGGGGAGACGCCGTCGACGGAGCAACCGAGCCATTTGTCAGTGGGATGAACGAGCAGGCCGTATTCCTGGATTTGTCCCATGTCCAGTCCACTCGGGTGGGAACAGTAGTGCAGGGCGATCGGCTCGAATCTGGGGACGGATGCAGCCCACGAAAGCCATCAGCAAATTGCAGACCTCACAGAAAACGCAAGGACTAAGCAGTAGCCTTCATTCCAGGAAAACAACTCACCGATTACCCCAGCTCATTGCCGAACTCCTTCTGGTCTCATTCACTTTGGAGAGTTTGTCAGCACGAACGTCCAGGTCTGTCATGTAAGGATGTAACGCTAACTTGTACTCCGATGACGTTGTCGACGGCAACGACAGTGTCGGAGGCAGCTTCACAGAAGTAGAATTCAGCACCGTCGATCCTTCAGTAGAATCGTCGTCGCCATATATCCCATTCAAATCTTGCAGATGGTAAACATACTCGGGTATGTGGTATTCATCAATGTAAGGCTTGAGGGCATCGGGATCTGCTGGCAGAAGGGCCGCCGCCTCCGAGGCTGTGACAAGATCTTTGCGTCGCTGGAACCATTCAGGTGTGCGTTGGGGGATGCCATCGACGATAGTTTTGGGGGAGGCTGTCGGGGTCGTTGTTGTAACTGAAGTACGCTTGGAAGACAGGGAGGGCAGATGTTGCAACAGAGGACAACCTTGATGGGGTAGGCACTGGGTTCCGAAACGATTGATCCTAAGAATTGACAGTGAGGAGAATGTGGCGATGGTTCTTTGGGCAAGACAGCAGGAGCCTGGTGTATGTTGGGTGCTCGATACGGCAACTGAAAGCCCCGGCAACGATCGGCGGAGCATAAACGGCATTTTTCGAGACACCGCCTGTGCGACTGTAGGTCGGTGAATTTCATCTTGTTCATTTGTATGCAGTATTGCAGTGAGAGCAGACTGACTCGAGCACATGCGAGACGAGGCACACCGCACAGTGAACTTGTCGACCCCCACAAAGGAACCGAAGTTGACATCCTGTTCTCGATCTCTTTCTAACTCAAAACGATAATGAAGATTTCTTCCTCACGATGAGTGATGGAAGCCTAGATGGTCCGCAGACGAGTGGCAAAACGAAACGAAAGACCAAAGGATGGAAAAAGGACTTTATGGGTGGCGAGATGGCTTTGCGAAAAAAGCAAACGAACGACTGGCGCGGGACTGAAGTCATGGATTGACGGGATGTGTGCAATGGTGTACTTGTGCGAGGGCCAGGAGTGTTGCGGCGGGTGACTGTGAGTAGAAAAGAGAAGGTGGTGTGTTGCAGTGATGATGCAGAGAACTAAGGCGAGTTTAGGATTCGTCGTGGTTGTATATGTGGAAGAGGAACGCTATGTACCGAGTTTGTAAATGCAAGGAGTGATACGGTAGGTGGTTCCGAGTGAAGAACAGACAGTGGTGGGTTGCTGCGACAGTGCAGAGAAGTTCAGAGTATTGGAGCTCTGGACGTCAGTTTCTTCCAAAGTGTATGGAAGCCTGTTCATATCCTCTCCCTATGACAGGTGAGAAGGGAAGGCACGGAGCAAAGGTAGCCAAAAGCGCTAGGAACACCGAAGCCAAACCAAACAAACAAGAAAGCAGGATAGTAGGGATGACCAGTGGCTGTTGGCAGGAAGGGGCAGGCGTGTAAGGCGAGAGCAGACCAGAACAGGCCAGCAAGACCCCGATCGATGTCGTCCACACACAGGCCC
>JADGJF010000083.1:0-38622 GCA_027596845.1 Quaeritorhiza haematococci | reverse complement strand
GTGTAGAGACGGCGGGGGAGGGAGTAGGGGTGGAAGATCTCCTCTACAGAGTTGCCTTCTTTACACTCATCGAGAAACTACTTGAAACTACGAGAGTAAAACAAACATGAAAGTAGAAGAAGGAAAAAAGTGCAACTCATAGGCGATCATCCAGATTTATGCGGAAGACACAACTATCCTGCTTCTCGTGGTTGTATACAGAAGCAAAGATAACCACCCTTCTGGTTCCGGGGAAGGCTCTTTCGGGGGAAATATTATGGAACAAGAGTGGACAATAGCAAAAATCTTTACAAGAAGTAGTCGGGTGTACGGCGGGTGACGTGCGGTTCGCCTCTCCGTGGAGCTGGGTCGAATTGCAAGCTGTATGGTTTTAGTTTGGCGCAAGACACAGACAGCGAAGATGCCAAGGGAGAGAGATTCGACAACAGGTCAGCAAGGGTAAACTAAACCAACGCAATCAAGAAGCGATGAAATGATATCCGCACACAATCAATACGTACAATGTGTATTTCAAGTGCTCATCGATTTCCATGATCGCAGCCTGGTTACCACAACGATAACAGTAGTTCGGTGCACTGAAAATGGTCACAACATTGCGATCCTGCGACCAATTGTAACCCTAATAGTCGGCATAGGATGAAGGGATGGAAGATCAAAAGGGATATTTAATTCATCCACAATGGACAATCACAAATGACGAACGGACTAACGAAACATTGATCACTTGATCTCTTTGGACACCCACCTCCATAACAAGTTGGTGAGCCCTAGCGATCAACGTCAAACCGTTGTTGTGGTTGAATGCTTCGGAAATGTCTTGTCCGAAAGTGTAACCAGCACCACGAGGCGAGATACCCCAGCCGCATCTGTCATCGGGGTCGGACCTAACATTCAGAGCGAGAATAAGTTAATATATCGTACTAAGGATGATGCGTTTTTCATTGGCTATTTGTACGCCTGGCCAAACCCACGAACACTTACCAAAGAAGATCTGCGGAAGATATCGGCGGTGTGCAGAGACCATATCACGAAAAGGAAAAGAATGAGAATCAGACAAAAGGTGATCGGAAAGTCAATGCATCCCGAATTTCATAGGATCTTACGCACCACACATAGGTCCCTCGTGTGGAACTTCTTGGATACGGTCCAAAGCCCGAATGTGATCAAGAGTGTCGATTGAGGGTGACAGACCACCGTGAAGACAGAAGATCTGTGATGGCAGAGGGGATCACATATGTATGTGGAGTTAGGCGGCCGATCATACAAAGTACAATGAATCAAGTCAGAGCATCGTGGGGGGCAGCAGTGATGTTATGAGAGCCTCACCTGGTCCTCGATCAAAGCAGTAAGAGGCAAGTAATCAAACAAGTCTGTGAAGTACTTCCAAACGTTTGCGTTGCCGTATTTCCGCAGGCACTCGTCGTAGAACCCATAAACCTGTGTGATCTGACGGGATTCGTGGTTGCCGCGCAAAATAGTGACACGCTCCTTGTACCGAACTTTCAAGGCAACCAGCAATGTAACCGTTTCGACGGAGTAGTAACCACGGTCAACGTAGTCACCCATGAAAAGGTAGTTCGTGTCGGGCGAGTTACCACCGATCCGGAAAAGTTCCATCAAGTCATGGAACTGGCCGTGAATGTCACCACACACGGTGACGGGGCATCGCACTGGTTGCACATTAGACTCTTCCATCAAAATCTCCCGAGCCTGACAAATCGATCAGTGTTTGTTCGTTTCAGGGAGACCGCGAAGCAAAGATGAGTGCGGCATCGAGTGAAGGATAAAATAGGAACAGCGTGTGGACGACGAATCAATTAGAGAGAGCCTTTTGGAAGTCCCGTGCTCCACGTGAAGCGAGGTCCACAGCAGCACGGATCACAGGCAACGAATAACGTCACCGCAAGTGGGTCAGCAGAAACAAAGATTCTCCGCGGTTTTAGATACGAACCTTCTCGCACAACTTCTTCACATCCGCTTCGGGAAGTTGCTTGCAGTTCATGAGGATGCTAATCCATCCGTCGACATCGGATACATCTTGCAGAGCCATTGTTTACAGAGGTGTAGGTATTTGTTTCTATAATGATTTCAAAGAGGAAAAGAGATGGCGATATGTTGGTGTGAGAAAGGAAAGAAGAGAGAACTCGTTTGTGTTTGAAGGGGTGTTGTCAAGTGTGTCCTTCCACGTCTTCCACGTCTTCCAATAGTGTGCCACCCAAGCGAAGACACGATTTCCACGGGGAGACCCAGTTGGCATCAACAACTCGATCCCTTCTCCTTCGACCACACAAGAGACTGATCCGACTGAAGCTTCTGTTAACCCCATCGTCCACCTCCAGCTCAACCTCCGCCCACACGCTCACGGTACAAGTCGTTCCTGAAAAGGTTACCCCTTGAGAAGACGAACGGTGCGGTATAAAGATACCCATCGAGGACGATCCAGTATGTCTATGACTCAAGTCGGTGACCGCTGCCGTAGATCGTCTCCGCTGACTCTTTCAACACCCCCCATCGTCACCCCAAAACACACAAAAATCCCACAACCTCCACACCACACCAGAGTCCGGCTGCTGACGAGGACACCATCAGCGCCGTCACCGCACCCCGGCGTCGTAGGGATCGGATAACCACAGCGCCAACAAAAGAGGAATTCTGAGCGGATGGTACCTTTTTGGTCGGTTTGTTGGTGGGCAAGCGAAGGGGGGTTGTTGCTTGCTGGCAGGCTGGCTCTTGAGGATGGTGTCACCGATTCGATGGGCCTCTTTGAGAAAAAATTTTGCGACCAGGTCCAAAAGCCACTGACGCTGGTCTGACGCACACACCACGATTGACCCATCTCCGCCGTGTGGGTATTTGTATCCACGCTCCTCCTCGCGGGGTGCACCGTGCATGAGGTGCACAGCGCCACGGAACGACAACCGGGAAGGCGTCCTCCCCCGAAGACGGTGCGGTCGGCCCCCAGGTGGTGAAGAGGAAGAGAGGGGGTTCGCGCGGCTCGCTGGAGGGAGGGTACAAGGTCTTTTCAATGCTGTCGGCATCATCTTGAGACTGTGAACAACGAACCGTCATTGAGGGTGTCCGGAGAATGTACGTCATCTTACAATATAAACTCGATACCCTTACAAGTGAATATAGTAACTCCTCTGAAACGACCGCTCGTATAGAGGACAGAGGTCCACCCTGGCTTTGAATACCAAGACTCACTCTCTCTTCAAGTGCAAAGGCTAAACTCGGATGTCAAACAGTTCATCACATCACCAGATCTATCATGGTTTCAGTCGTTGGTTGGATATAAAGACCTTGCCATCTTTCCCACATCTTGGACACGGTAGACTCATTGGGCGGCGCGTGAAGAAGAACGAGGCATGTCCTACATACGGCTGGATCCTGAGCTCGATCCAATTAATACAATATCTGAAGTCGGATCAATGACCAACCCCCAACTCCCCCAACACCATCCACTTTCCGCGCTTCCCAAGGTTCTTCTCCCCAAATAGCAAATCGACTTCGACAACTTCGGCATCTACATCAAGAAGAGCACAGAGGACATCATGAAAAGACCACATTGACACGCATAATTTGGAACCAATTCCGAAAATTCACGTCTTGGTATTCATGACCCATGTCGCGAGCTATATCCCAACTCATTTTGATCCAGCGGACTTGACTCCGAATTCCCATCCTAGTCATCTTGGTAACGGTTAATAAAGAACTGGAAGGGTTCGAACTTTACCTTCAGCTTTTTTGTACTCACTTGTACAACGCCAAAGTTCAACAGGAAAAAGATGTCGCTTCTTCGCATGCACCCCCTTCTACGGTCCGCCGCCGCCCACCCCGCGGCCGTCCTCACCCCGTTCGCACACACCAGATCGGCCTCCTCCCAATCAGAAGGGAAACTCAAAAAGAAAGATATGGCCGGCGACAAACGATACCAAGTCCTCAAGTCGATGCTCTACGAAGGACCTGGACGCACCAAACCCACACCCTCAACTACCACCCTCACGGCCTCCCCGGAACTGTCCCCCGAACAACTCGAACAACGCGAAGTTATTGAGAGAATGTGGGCACTTACGAAGCAGAGGGAGGCAGGGGCACAGATGGAGGAGTTGAAGAGGAAGTACATTTCGATGAGGAAGGCCATTGAGGAGTTGGAGAAGACGGATAGGAGGTTGTTTGAGGGTGCTGTAAAGAGAGAGGAGGGGGATCCAGATGCGGTCGTGCAGTTCCCGAGGAAGTTGAGGGTACCGACATACACACCCCCGGTTTCGAACTCGAAGTAGACCTGTGTCAGTGACTCTTTGTGTAGATGTTTCTAAATTATGGCCATGTATAATAATATGAACTTGATTTTGCCTTCTTGTCTACTCTTTCATGCCACGCGCCATCCTGGGTGGGTTTGGTGGTGTTTTGTGATTCACCCTGGGGGAGCCGAGTCTTCCACATGGTGTTTGGTGTAAAGGCAACTCCAAGACCGCAGATTTTACAATACACAACACTGAAAAACTAATCTAAGAGCAGTCCAGAATGCTTTTTCTACCTCACATCTACCTGAACATAGCTGTTGAGTTTGCACTCTGCGTCGCCGGTCCATTCGCGAAATCCACAACCTTATGGTGTGCCAGAACAAACTTCCGCATTTGATCCCTCAGATCGGTATCTCTTTTGGTTTGCAGCATCATCGCCTTGTCAATGATTGTTTTCGATAGCTTTTCGTATTTCGCCTTCACGGAGACGAATTGTGACCGTGCTGATTCCAATTGCTTGAGTAATGATGGTTGCACACCATTCACGTCGATGGGTTCTGTTCCTGTCAGAGAGAGGATGTCTGTCGACGAGTTGGTCGCATCTGGACCTCTTTTTACAAAGACCAGAATGGCACGGATTAGTATATTGTGTTGCCTTTGTTGAAGGGCGATTACGGATTCACACGCAGAAAGAACTTACTTGTTCACTTTCAGGAGAAGATCGTTGTATTTTGTTGCGAAGCTACAATGAATGCAGATGTTTAGACGACGTGGGGGGGTTGGACGAAAAATGAACATCACAAAATGAAGCCTACCTATCCAGCTCAATCCGTGCATTTATTTGTTTCTTCATCGATTCCAAAGAATCCGCAATGGCTTTTGTTCGAAACGTCTTCACATCGCCGATGAAAGTCTCAAGCCCAGCAATCAACACTTGGCGCTCTTTGATCCTGCCACACCAAGAAGCAGAGTAAGAACAGTTACGCTTTGTTCACTATCATTGTATTTGCCATTTGCTTCCCAACAATCGCCTCTTGTTTCCATCCTTACCTCACATCCCGATATTGTTCTCCCAGCTGCAAAAACATCGACCCAAGTCCTTCTTGCCGGTTTTCCTGATAGCCCTGATGAACGTAGGCAGAACGAAATCGAAATCCATCATTCAATCTGCATTCCAAAAGAAAAAACAATACACAACTCTGTGAGCAGTATTGGAAAAGAATAGGGGCGGTTTAGCAAGAAATTACTTACCTTCTGGTTGTAAAATAGAGAAAGCTCACCCTCGGCATGGTTTAGCAATTTGAGGGCATTCAATTGACGGTCCAAGGCCTTTTCGAGGTCGGTGTAAAACGCGTTAAGTCCTCGGATGGTTTCGCAAGCGCGTTCGACTTCAGGATCGTCGGCTACGTGGATGGCCTTTGCGATGGTTAAAGAATGGATGAGGTGTCAATTTGAGTCCTGTTTGAGGTCCCAATCTGCGTACTGGCAGGGCCGATAAGCAGGTATTTGGACTAATGAAATAACAGTCTTTTTCCCCACCTTCGATCCCATGCTTTCACGTATCCGTGTAGAGATGATCCTGGAATACGCCGAAGGAATGTTCGATATCAGTCGGTATGTCTATCTCGTTATGAATCCAACACATGGTTCCTCAGCCCGCGACGCGGTGCGTAAACCCTTCCCGCTTCCCGGATTTCGATCCAATTTCCTTTCACAAAACTATATTGGAAAGCGTGTCCACTCAAGTAATCCGTGGTAACCATAACGGAAAGTCCTTCCGACAGACCAACACCGGCAAGCTATCTTTGCCAGTCTACGACTTTCACCAATTTGTACCCACTCAGAACAGCACGAAGCTCATCAGACCGAAGCTAGTCCTAAAAACGAACCTGTAGTTTGACTCCACATAGTGAGGGGCTGACGCTGTCAATTTCACGATAGACCGTGACAAGAAATCCGTTATGGACGACCTTGGTCTTTCTGATGCTGCAACGACAAGCGAAAAAGGGAGTTGTGTAAGGACTTGGAGCAGTTCTGTATGGTACGAGTCTGAAACAACGTGGGGTTTGGAAAGCACTCTTCCAACCCACAACACCCCCACCCCCCTCCTCTGGAGGCGCGGAGCATAGCCCGATCAACCCCCCCAGCTTTAGGGCATTAATACCATCTGGAATGGGAGAAACGGCATCATTCATCGTCGGCGACTCCGGTCTCATCATCTCTGCAAGTGTTGTGCTTTTGGTTGGAGGTGCGTGGAAAGCGTGTGTGACCGTGAGGACTGGCAAAGGAGTTTGCAGTGAAGTTTGCGACGCATTCGGTCAACGACTGACCCCTCACCTCACCCATATGGGTTGGCGAGAGAGCCGCACAGCGCTACTGAATGTTCGGATTGTCGTGATTATTTTCAATGATGCTCACGGGATTTGCATGGTATGGTGACTTTTCGGCTTTTCCGGGAAGGGTGTCTTGAGCATATGTTCAGGCTCGTCTCAGGCTCAAGGACTGGGCGAGACGTTTGGTGGGCCTTGTGTATGGGGTTCGAAAAAGGCGGAAACTATCATGGGAACGTTGGGACCCGCGACATTTAGCCGTGTTGGGTTTTGTTTTCCTTTGACTGTGGGCACATGGCCTCCTTGACGTTTGCAGCACAGTGGTGCGCGTTCCCAAGCATGTGCGAACTGTGCCTTTGGACTAAGGATTTACCACCCGCTTGCCTTCACCTTTGGACATCCTAACTTCATGGCTGCCCGGTTTCGTCGCCATCCTATGAATCGACCAGGGGTACCTTCACCTCACGTCTTCAAAGTCCAAACTCCGCCAAAGGTGGTTGACATGATCTCGGTCACACAAATCAGTTCGAACTCCAAATCTGGCGCGAGCTGAGTTTCGTTGGGAGATATCGCACGTACACGTCAATCAAACCATTCCGGGATTCCACTGGCCGCTATCCGCTACATCCGACGGATCTCGGAAACACAACGATCGTATTGCCATATCCTAGGGCTTTATCAACTCTAAATAGCGCGTCAAGTAGCCCGACATTCACCCATCTCAACACCCAACACATCACGGCCCCACCGCGCGTTGGGGTAGGAGGAGGGAGCCACTAACCACCGCGGACTTGATTAAAAGTCACGAGTCTCGATGGATTGGGTCTCCAAGCGGTTAGGGTTTGGGTTCTCGTCGTCATCATCACCTCGTCCACCACCACGAAACGCGAACGCACCAAGTCAGGCTTTACCCCCGAGGACTCGGTCAGAGGAAAATGATGGCGGCACCCTGTATGTGCCCGCATTTTTTGAATTTCTAGGGTGGATAGGGTCGAGTTGGTGTGCATGGGGTTGGTGAATGTAAGATGGTGGAGGGGTTTGTTGCATGAAACTGAACACCTCTGTATCCCACACGTCGTTTCTTCTGAATGATAAACAGCAAGCAGAATGCGTTGCGGAGTCTCGTCGTTCACCTCACCCAGGCTCTCGGCAACAGAAATGAAAAGGTGCTTTTTGTGAGCGTCGCGTCGAACATTCCCTTACATCGACAACCCGAGAATACACGGTTTAGGAGCATTGTCCTTCAGTCGTTATTGAATTCTAAAATGGATTTCTGCCGTTTTCGTGGATTTAAAGGAACGAGATGCTCAGGCATCCATGATTTTGGCCGACTTCTGCAAGCTTTTCGGGAATGGCAGCATATCCGTGCGCGATTCCTGGGAAAGGTAAATGAGAGAAAGGCGTGGAAGCACATGGATGGCTGTTTTTGACTATGCTGCGTGTATCGGCGCCGGATAGATGACATCCAAAATAACCTCTGCTCCGCGTTCGCCAACAATACAGCGGCATGGATGATCTTCGCAAGTTTGCAGCCTTGGTCTGTCGGCGTTTGATCGGGAGCGTTCAGCATCACCTTGACAGACAAGCTGGTGAAGGTACGCATCCTCTGTTGTCGATGTGATAAATGCGTTTCATTGGGCAACTCACCCATTCCATTCTGGTCATTGGATGAAATTAGATTTATTCCATTCGCTGACCTCGCAGCATCTGCAAACATTGAAGGCGCTCGAGATATTGAGCAGTGTCACTGCGGTGCGTTTCATTTGATTCATCATGCGATCGTGAACTTCTTTTTCCCACTTTTCCATATTCACGCGCCTCAGGACCACCCCTGCTGTAGACTGCCATGGGCGAGGTCTTCGTCCAAAACCACACAGCGTCAATATGTATGCGAATGCTACATCTTCTCGCATCATTACCCGCGCCTGCCCAAGACGAAGAAAACGTCACCACCGTCGCGCATTCCTTGACTGCGATTCTCAAAAATCTCTCGCATAAAGACCAAACCGCGCCGGGGGTCTCGATATCCGATCTCGTGGAGATTTTGGTTAGGTCGCAAAATCAGGGAAGTGCGGGCGGATCGCCGATATGGAGGGCTAGGTAGGTCATGTTGGGGGGCTTGGCATATATTCTCCAATCCGTGTTAATTGTTTGGTTTCGTGTAAGGTCAAGGAGAGGGGAGATATGTTCGTAGCAGTTCACTTTATCAGGGTTATCCACAATTTATCCCTTCAAATTACTAATCCATATGATTGAATTTCAAACTGGATCATCAGCGCCTCACAAGTCCTACAAACCGTCGTCCACGACCGCATCAACGACAAAGAAGTGAATATGATCCATGCCAACCAGGCAGTTAAGTCCTTAATCGACAATCTTGCAAACTGTGTTGATGCTAAAGATCCCATCAATGGCGCAACCATTTTGGATAGCGCGGTGGAAATTATGAAGGTGTGTCCTCAAAACGCCTTCTTTTTTGGACCTAACACGTTGTGGACAGCAATAGTAACTCACAATCCTCGATTCGTGATTGTGCCCTCTGACACTTCCCCATCACATTCTGATGATGGAATAATGAAAGGCATCATGCAAGATCAGTTCCGTACTTATCGATGACTTTTCTGCGGCACGTGGCTACGACGCTGTCACGTCACTTCTGGGAATATGTGCGGCACCGTCTGTTGAACATGAGAAGGCGTTGGTGAGGACGAGATCCCTTTGAAAGTGGTCCTATCAGCTCTCAAAATCTTTTCTGAACAGCCTTCCTTTATATCGGTCTCTCGGTTTTTGCGGGTTTTTTTAGAACGCCGTTATCCCTGTTGTGGAAGAACTGCTGTATGTGGGCAAAGAGGATATCGCACCATCAGTGACTGAACAACCGTATCAACATGCGGACTTCAAGCTACCGTCTAATGTTGGAACAGGTGGGAGTTGCTGGATTTAAATTCGACGTGAATTTGGATACCCTCACCCTTAAGAATTGCCACAATTGAGCCTAATCAGCTCACAACATCCATTATCTACTCTCGACAGGCCCAGGACTCCGGAACCTGGACGGCCTGCAAGTTTTTACGGACATCTTTATTGGCGAATACTACAAACTTCCCAAAACGCGACGCACATACGACCCTCTTCTTCGCCCCGATCCGGAAAAACTTGCCTGCCTTGAGCAACGCATCATCAACACCCTCCTCAAAATCTTCCGAAATCGCCCGCTGAATTACTTCCTCTCGGAGAAGATGAATATCGTCTTCACGCTGATTCAAAACCTTGACAGATTGCAGCCGTTGGCGCAGCAGGCTGTGATGGACGTGTGCTATTTCGTGTTGACGGAGTTAAATTATGTGCCGTTTAAGGTATAGGACTTCTATTCAGGGTTTGACGTGATTGTTGGTTGTGCACATATATTGAACATCTTTCTTTTCCGTCACCAGGAACTTGTATTCTTACTCCCTCATTTCCATGGGCCGGGGACTCCGGAATCCTCCGAACTAGTTTGTGACATGTGCCTCCGCGTGCTCCACTTCGCGCCAACAAAATTCGCACCTGTCTTACGGGAAGTAGGCATCCTCAACGCACTAACCAGCGTCATCCAAGACACTGCAGCAATGATGAACATAAATGCCTCGCCCAAATCGGCACATCCGGCAGCAAATGAAATGGATCTAGGCACTGTCAACCACGAACTAGTGTTTTCAATGACATCGGCAAGAGTCTTTAACTTGAAGATGAACGTTCTTGCGGAGTTATTAGAAGATAAGAACAATGTGGCCGCTTTCCGGAAGGTTTCCAAGGGTTGCTTGTTTGATGTGTTGTATCATGCATCGATTCGGGGGAGTGCCTTAAAAGTTATATCGGTAATGACAAGCTTTTCGTATTTTGCTATGTTTTTATTGTTCGGCAGCACATGGAGGGGGGGAAACTCTATCCGGATCACTAATGAAAGTATCTCATCGTCCTGAACTACAGCGTCTCATCAAAGATGCGGTGGCTACTGAATCGAAGGATATGGGTGACTTTGCTCGCTTGATCGAGGTCATGCAGTCCGCACCCCGCTTAGATATGGCAACACGCCTGGATATCCTGCACGTGCTCAAGGAAACTTTGACCTATGCCGCATCCGTCCGCAACGCCTTCCGCGAAAACGGCGGTTTCGTCGCATTGGTGTCCATCCTGCTTGCATTGGAAGGCAGCTTCGGGCCTCCTCCGGGTAGCGATTGCCAAGACAAAGGGAAAGAACCTCGATCGCCGATCGACGCGGCTCTGGCACTCTCCGTAATAAGGGCTCTCTTTGCTATCTTTATAGAGTCCATCCAAGACCACAACACAAACCGGCTATTCGTCCGCGAGCAGATCGGCATCCAGTCGATCCAGGATGGGATTCGGTTGACGGGTATCCTCAACACCCCGTCTTCGGCTGTTGCGTTTGGCGGGCTGTTGGGGTTGGCGCTGGAGAACGTTACGGTGATCAACATGTTCACAATGGAGAGCGAGTTTCTTTCGGACTCGCATGAGGGGCAAGAGGCGGACAGTCCCAGGTCGCCTTTCAAATCTCCTACGTTCGCACAGGCAATGCACTTGCCCCTGCTAGCCCTCGAAACGTTATCGAACCCGACGACGACAATACAAAATCCCAAGTTCCTGGTCAGCGCACTAATGCTTCTTCCGCACGCAGATAGCACCGACCCGCAGTTGGCATGTATGATCCTCGAATCCCTGTACTCTATGTCGGTGGCTAACAAGCACAACCAGGTGAAGATGAACAACGCGGGGCTTCTGTACATCTTGTTCGAGTGGTTGTACGAGAAACAGAAGTGTTGGTTCCTTGACCCGTCACAGACCTTGCAATCGATGAGCGGTAACGGTGCGACAGATGATGAGGTTAGTGCTATGGCCATGCAGCTTCAGCGATCCGAGTACCTTGTCACCCGTCTGGCAAAGCGGCTCACCGAGGTGGGAGTGTCCGACACTGAGCTGCGGTATCTGTTTGCTAAGATGGATGTGAAGAGGGAAGACGATGAAAAAAAGCAGCTCTCTCTGATGGATTTGATCTTGCATGGGCTTAAGCACGGACGCACACCCTGCTACATCTCCTTCGACATGAACGTCAGCGACCAATGTTGTCTGTGGATCAATGATTTTGGTAGACCCTTTCCGCCAATGAACGGATACACGTTTATGGCGTGGGTGCGGGTTGAACGGTTTGATCCACGCCACGATATTCCGATTCTCAGCATTATTGATGATGACGAAAAGTATCGGCTTTTGGTGTCCATCGAAAATGGTGGCTCGAGAAGGCTGAAGTTGCAGACGTTCAAAACGGTTGTGTTGTTTGACGGGTTCATATTCCAGGAGAACGAGTGGTACCATTTCGCCATCGTCCACCAGAAACCGAGGATCAGCAACAGCTACGCCGATGTTTATATCAACGGCAAGTCCATACAGCATCTTAAATGCCCTTACCTCGGACACCCCGGGTCGGCGAGTCGTGTACGGACAATCTTCAATGTTCCTACAGAACACAAAGTGAAAGAAAAAAGGCGATTCGTTTGGAGTTTGGGACCCTCTTACTTCTTTGAAGAAATTCTCCTTGATGCTCCAACGGTCAGCGCCATATACAACATCGGTTTCGATTACTTCTCGAACTTCCAAGGCTCTCTCGCGAAGTACCAGACAAATGAGATGATTCGTGACCTTCTCTCCGAGGCGGCGAACAAATCGAAAGACAAGGCTATGCTTCTCAGCGACCAACTCAACCCGCTCAACATCATTCTCCCACAAGCGAAGAATCCGGTGGGCACTATGCAGATACCAGAAGAGAAGCTGCTGTTTGCGATTTGTCCGCAGAATGACCTCGAGACCATTAGCGTGCACCGCGAGAACGAGAGGTCGACAATGATGAACGTTGCGGGAAAGTTTTTGCCGACTTCTTTGAAGGCTATACTCAACTCGGCCGTTCCGAAATTGCGGGATGAGCTGGATCGGTTGCCGGATATGGCATACATCAAGGGTGAAGCCCTAGTGGTTTGCCCACAACGGATGGTGGATGGAATCTGGAAGTTGGGCGGATGCTCGATATTGCTGAAATTGATCGAAAAGTGTCCGGTATGAAAAGTTTGGATTATATTCCCGCTTTTTGTGGTGATGAGGTATGTTTTTGGTATTTCTGACGATCTCTTACCATTTATTTCAGTCATCCGATGCTTTGGAAAAGGCGTGCTCGGTGCTTGTGGAGTCCCTGCGGTCGAACTGGAGGAATACAGAAGAAATGGAACGCAGCGGTCACTATGAGATACTCGCCATCCTGTTGAAAGAAAAGAAGGAGATGATCACGACTTCCGTTATGGATGTGTTGCTTTCCCTTGTTGGTCGTGATCAAGACAACAACCTGTAAGTCAAGTTTTGGTCCTTTCGACTACTTTTCCGCATCTCCAACCCCCACTGACAATGTCAACCTCTCATTTTTATCACGGTTCTCAGGGAAACCGTCCTGACGAATGTCTCGGCGTACAGACACCTGTTTTTGGACTTTGAACTCTGGCAGAATTGTTCACCGGAGATCCAGACGTATCATATTCGCCAATTTTTCGACTTCGTCACGTACAGTGCACGAAAGGAGTTCAACATCAAGAGGCTTCATGTACGTGTTCATTTGCACCGTTTCCGTTTTAGCTGTGGTCGATTGCTTCCTCGTTGACTGTAAGGCATCACTCGGGCCTTGGTCTCTCTAATCATGCGCTGCCTTTTTGAACAAATAGAAAATGGGAATCGTCAAACGGTTCCTGGGTGCCATCCGCTACCAGCCAACGAAAGAAAATCTGCTTTCAGATATTTTGAGTCTCTTGAAAGTTTTCGTGCAGACGAATTTTACACCTGAGGTTGTCCGAGCGCTTTGCACCTTTTTGGTTTCAACACTACCCAAAGGTAATCCGTCCTCAATGAATTCTCGAATATGATTTTCCTTTCGCGAATCCGACTCTATATGCTGCTTCGACCAGTTCTCACTCATTCCCTTCCGTCCGGGAAATCATTTGTTAGACGGCGTCGTCGACCGCGGTGATGGCTTTCAACAGCCACAGCACAAACAGACAAACACTACCGGGAAGGATCAGCCGAGCGTCGCTCAATCCATACCCCGTACCATTATGGACGCCAAAACCGAAGAGAGTCAATCATATAATGTGTTGATCCGCAACAGCATCCTCGAATTGCTCCTGGAAGTCATGTCTGAGTCGCAAGAACACTCGGCACGGTTTGCGACGAGCATCACCACTCGATGGGTTTTACTGTTCTTCGAACGCAACCTCCACCCATACACCGTTGTGCTGACTTCCCGTATCTTTGCGAGGATGATGGTAACCCAGGATGCGGCTTACGCGAGTAGATTCCGTGATGGCTTTGTGATTATGGCGGGTTTGCTTAGCCATTACCATAATGTTCGTCAGCTATACCATGCGTTGTTCGCGGTGCTATGTGGCACCGACATCAGTCGCATCAGCATGGACGCTGCATTCGATTTGCCCTCGCTTTTGGCGATGTACAAACCGGCGGATCCGACACGGAAACGCAATGGTTCTTCGGACGTGCTTCGGGTCATCCTCTCCATGGCCAAGGCCACGGTGGAAAGCATCAGTGAAAATGCAACGCACCTCAAACATCTGTCTGAGTTGCAGAAACCGACCGTGAAAACCGATGAAGCCGAAGGTGACATCACATTGGCCAACTCCGCAAAAATCGAGCATCACCAAAAAAGCGAATACGGTACAGACCAAGATGCTTGAAAAATCAACGTCTCCTTCGATGCTGAGAAGAAACTTGACTTACAATGAACTCCTTATTCCTTGACGCCGATAAAGACACAATGCGGGACAGGACTCAGCAACTTGGCGATACCTTGGAAACGGTATTTACCTTCTTGGCGGAAATCTACCGATTGACCGAAGAGGGAAGGGATTATATTTGCAGACCGGAGATCATGGATGATATCGTGGCAATACTATTCTCGGTGGTGTGCCCGAAGAACTCGATGTCTCTCGATCAAGAGCTTTCTGCCATCACAGCAGCGATGCGAATAGTTGATGCACCCAAGGATGATATTGAAATGGATAAAATCGACGGCGACGATTTCGTCCAAATAAATCCTGCCAAGAAGACGTATACTTTCTTCCAGATGCAACCAACGTCCGAAACAGCGGCAAAACAAGAACTTTCGTAAGTTGACTGATTTCCGGTATTACAGCGGTTGGTGGGAGGTGTTGTGCCTGTTTTTGATGATGAAATGCGCGCTTTGCCTTTATTTCACACTCCACCCCTCTCACCACTGTAGGGGGATTTTGCGAACCTTTGATGGATCGGCAATACCCAACTCCGTCAAAACCTCGGTGCGCCAGTTCGTTGTATTCATGTCCCTTGATTCGATTTTGGGGCCCTGGAAGCCCCTTAGGGCTTTGGATTTGATTTTGAAGGTTGGTTAAGTGCATTAAAGATGCATCATGGGTGACTATACGCAAATTGAACAAGACTATACGCAAAGGTGCTCCCTCACTTACTGAACGGGAACCTATTTTAGGGATATCCCCCTGCTCCAACCGAGCCGCAATTGCAATTCCAGTCATTCATCATGTTGAACGTCATGACTGGCGTTTCGGCAGCCTTGCAAAGGCAGAAAAGCTACCTCACCGATGCAAGAGTCCTGGGGAATTTGATGAAATTCTGTACGCTTGTTGTGGACAGAGTTTTCCAAGGTTGTATTCGCACTGCCTTTACCATGGAAGATATTGAGCTTCATTACTTACTCTATTGACCGGAACTCAGGAAATTTCGTCGGTGGAGGCTCATCCACGTTTGAGCTGCTTGTTTCAATAATCGAGCAAGTTCAAGGGGAGTTGGAACGACAAAACAAAACCGACCTCTCCCTCCCTGGGTTCTACCGATTGCTTAACCGCGTCACGTTGTACCGATTCGGCCAGTGTATTGATTCTACCTCAAAAACTGGCACTGAAGATACAGCGCTGATCGAACTTCTGCAAAGATGCGTCTTTTTCCAGAAGATCATATTTCATTCGAACAATACGGACGCCGAGTTCTTCAGATGTTTTGTCCATCATTTGTATTCCTTCCTTTCGCATATGAATGATAGCGTGAGGACGACATCTATGGGTGTAAGTATTGTGCTGCGTACAATGGCGGCACCTTTCATTTTGGGACTCGAGGCTACGTATTGACTCTCCTATTACAATTCATTCCAGCTTTGGAAGTTGATGCTTCTGCAGAAACCGACACATATCGTTGCTATGTTGAAGTCTTCAAAAGGCGTTGAACACAAGTAAGATTTGCATTCGGTAAGTTCGTTGGCTACTGGACCATAATTGATGAAATATGTATTCAAAACACAGGGAGCTCGTTGACGGTTTCTCACGCCTTTTGGAAATGGTAAGCTTCGCCTTTCGCATCACCAGCTATTACCTTTTCTGGATGATGACTGAGCGATTTCCACCATCGTACGCAGGATCTGACCACGTTCACATCATGGATGTGGACGCGAAAAGACGAATTGAACGGCCTCTTTTCAGAAAACGCGACGAGGGTTTGGGATGTGTTTGTCGCTACTGAGTACAAGAATGCCAAGGAAGCCGTCAAGTTAACCCAGAACCGACGTGCTGCCCGACTCAGGAAGGCAAGTAGACTCGATATGTTGGCGCGGCTGGCTATTTCGTTGAAAGCTGTTGGAATTTCCGTGTTGATTGTCGTTTTTGCAATTTAGCTTGTGAAAAAGATCGGCTTGGAGCAAGACATGCGAGGAAAGTACATAAGCAAAAGCCGAGCATGGGTTCAGGAGATACAACGATCGGAGCAAGGCCGATACTTTAAGCAAAAACAAGACGCCATTGCAACCAGAAAATTCGTGCTTACCAAGTGGGATAAAGCATCAGCTGAACTTGAACGCGAAAGAGCCATCTGGGGGCCCCAGGTGGACCCGAACGCCCGGTGGAAGCTGGGTAAGTGCTTAATGTCTTGGTCTCGGAATCACTGCGAAGGAGACAGCTCTCACTAATGGTTTGCATTCAGACTTGACGGAGGGGAAATCGAGGATGAGAAAAAGGATGCAGAGAAACAATCACGAGTTCATTAAATATCTGTCAAAGGCCGAAAAGCAACAATCGAACCCAGCATACGACAATTTCCAACAATTACCCCCAGGCCTATCGCAAAGCCCGCATCCACGGCACGGAGAAGAAACACCATCCAATCCTCCCACCCCAGCCGCTGCACATGCTACCTTACCCTCAACACAAACTGAAAATAAAGAGTCGGGCACTGAAGAAGATGCATACTTGGATGATCTCGAAATCGAAGAAGAGATCAAGCAAGGTTTGTGCTGTGATACCAATATAGTTTTGCATATCAACCGAGAATACTTAGAATCCATATCCATCACGGTGATGCAGAAGAGGAAGGCCGATCAATCTTCGAAGGTAATGCATCGCAAGGATTCTGGTTTTCCTTCTTTCTTTCAATAGGCTAATGCAAGACGTAACTTCTTTTCCAACAAGGTGAATTCACAATGGAGGCTGAGATAGTAGACAGCGTCGGCCTCGAATCGACAGATTCCGCATCATCGTCCTCAACCGCTGTGGCACAAACTCAGAAGCGTGACTCTACCAGTCAAGGTTCGTTGCATGACCATTCCACACTCAAACCCGAACATCTTCTCATCACCCGTTCAAATCTGTGTCCTATTGTTCAGGAGGTGCAAGTGCCACAAAAAATCTTGCGGCTGTTTCCGAGGAAGTGATTGACCATCCATGGGAACAAGAAAGCAAAGTTTTGCGACTGATCGAACAAGGAGACGGGATTGTCGAGTCATATAACGCTGCTCGGATCGTGGGCATGGACGTCTGCGGTGAGGATGACGACAGCTCTTCGACTTCATCTGGATCGAAAATCAATCCTAACACAATTTTCATCCAACCGATAGAGGGCGTTTTTCTGGTTGGAAGGGAGAACTTCTATCTGATAGACTCTTTCTTCAAGCGATCTGATGGTATGCGCTTATAATACCGCCGACACGGAAGCATGATAGAGCACTAACTGCTGTCTAAATTATGTTAGGTGAATTTGTTGATGTGGACAGCGTTCCGCCCGAAGTAAGTGTGGGTCTTTGATTCTCACTCCTTGATAAGATTCGACTAATCTCTGCTCTTTTATCAGGAAAGAAATGTGTACAATGTCATTCTGACGGATCAGAAGGAGAATCCGAAGAAGTTTGAAGAAAAGAACGCCGAAGCATATAGTGTGCGACGATGGTCTGTATTATTTGTCCCAGATATCTTCCTCTCCACCTGCGCAATGATTGCTCACGCCGTCGTTACTTGGAATGTAGGACCTTTTCAGATATCAAAGAAATTCACACAAGGTTGTTCATATTACGAAACGTGGCATTGGAGATCTTCCTCGCAGATGGAAGGAGCTTCTTCGTCACTTTTGCAGATGTGAAGACTCGCGACAGCGTTTGCAAAATCTTATCCAAAGCACCGGCGTCCTCGGCCAATAGCGGGCAAACAGAAAATATATCCGGTATCGCCAATACCGATAATCTTGGTTCTCGTCTGCGTCAAAAAGTTTTTGGAGGTTCCCCGTTGGAGGAACTCACCCAAAAATGGTGCCAGCGAGATATCAGCAACTTTGAATATCTGATGCGTCTCAACAGCTTGGCCGGGCGTTCCTACCATGATCTCACGCAATATCCTGTATTCCCGTGGATTTTGAGCGATTATGAGAGCGAAGAGGTATGTCCGTCATCTGGAAAGCAGTCTGTAGTTTTAGAAATCTAACATTGTGCTGTATTGTTAGTTGGACTTGGAAGATGCCGCAAGTTTCCGTGATCTCTCAAAGCCAATGGGTGCACAGGGAAAAGAGAGAGCAGGTAAGGATCTCGTCGACCCTTTTTCTCCCTGGCTCTTGGAGTCGATGTTGCAGCCGCTGACTCGTCTCATCACCCAAAAACCTTAGAAAAATTCATCGAGCGATACAGTTGCTGGGATGACCCTACTGGTGCTCCTGGTCACTATGCCGTTCACTATAGCTCGGCAATGATTGTCTGCGCGTATCTCATTCGGTTGGAACCGTTTACCCAACAATATTTGAAGCTCCAGGTGAATATTCGACGATATCACTTTCCAATCGTCGACTCCACTAGCATTTCTAACCATTCCGTGTTGATGACGACAGGGCGGGCATTTCGATCATCCGGTGAGATGCATAACCCAATTATAGTTGGCTTCACAGGTGACGTGAATTCTAACCCACTGCTCTCTTTACTACAGGATCGTTTGTTCCATTCGATTGCCATGTCCTGGAAGACTGCATCGCAATTGAACATGGCTGATGTTAGAGAGCTGATTCCAGAGTTCTTCTACTTGCCAGAGTTCCTCATGAATTCCAACAATTTTGACTTCGGTATGTTCCATACTGAAAACTAACGCCATAAGTGAAGAATTGGCCTGCATGTTCTCAAATATCACGCCCCTTTCCTCATCTTCGTGTAGGCACGAATCAAAAAGGGGAGAAGATCGACAACGTCGTTTTACCCGCGTGGGCACATGGTGACCCAAAGATCTTCATCCAAAAACATCGTGAGGTAAGCAGGATCGTGGATTTTGGTTCGGAGCATCGGGTCCCCCATGTGATATTGACTCTCTATGACGTTGTGTCCGGTCAGGCATTGGAGTCCGAATACGTCAGGTTAGTCTTTGCGAAGATGTGATTTGCGCGACTTTAGGAATTTGGTGTTTACCGTCCCTTGCGGCTTCTTTCCGCGAATAGTGCACATCTTCATGAATGGATAGACCTAATATTCGGCTACAAGCAGCAAGGAGAGGAAGCTGTTAAAGGTGCCCAAAACGATCTTTTGTTTCGCACAGCAGACTGGTCTCCGAAGATACTTATTCTTCTTCATTTTCTTGTTGTCACAACAACCGTACCAGCCATAAATGTCTTCCATTATCTGTCGTATGAAGGCGCTGTCGACATTGACGCCATTGAAGACCCAGTCCAGAAGCAGGCGACTGTGGGAATTATCAACAACTTTGGCCAAAGTGAGCAGTAATTTGCTGTCATTCGTCTTGAGCTTTGCGACATTCGAAGATGTCATTAACCACTTGTGCCCGATTACAGCACCACGCCAATTGTTCAAAAAATCTCACCCCAAACGGAATCCAGAACCTTTGGATGCACCTTTCAAATTGCACAAAAACCCACACATGCTCGTTCAGTCCGCCATGCCCTTGAAAGGTATGGCTATCTGGACGATATATTCCGAAACATCACAAGCATGTTGCGATCGAGCTTTACTGAACGCTTCCACTCCCACTTCGCTCTCAGTTATTCCCAACCAAGCCATTAGTGATATCAGATTTTTGAACGACAAGATCCACGCCGTTGGCTCGTCAAAGGTATTTCCTGTTGCTATGCTTTGTTATAGCTCTGGGGCAAGTTGGTTGATTGATCATCGTTTTTGAATCGTTGTAAAGGTTTTCGTGCCTCCAAACTATCTTCGCTACCTCGAGTACGACTTTTTGGACGGAAGCCTGCGACTCAGTCAATCAGATAACAACAAAGTTCGTTGATTAGTTCTCTGGTTTGTCTGACACTCTGCCTGGCTAGGATCACGTAACCTAACCCGTGCCTTTCCGAACAGGTCATGGCCGTCTTTGAAAACATGATGCACGTCGGCCACATTTCTTGCCTTTGTTTCCTAGATGCTGACACGCTGATAACTGGGGGCAGTGATATGGTCATATCTTACTGGAAAACGGAACGATCAAGCCGCTCTCGCGGATTGGACTATAATCTAAGAGCTGTATTCAGGGGGCACCTCGGCAAAGTTTTGTGTCTGGCTGCTTCTCGATCATATAGCTTCTTGGTCAGCGGCGGTGAAGTGAGTTCTTTGATTTCTTGTCATCGCTCGTCATCGCTGTGTGGATTGATTTTTTGACGGCGGGGTCAAATGTGAACAAGTTGCTTACCATCGTTGAATGTCCTTCGACCAGGATAATGTTGCCATAATATGGGATCTGAATCGCAAGCGGTATGTTCGCACACTCTCGGGGCATGAGGCGCCGGTGACAGCGGTGGCGGTGAACGAAAACACGGTATGCATAGACCCACAAGCGTCCAACCTCCCTTCCTCTCCAGATTTCGAGCACAATTTCGACCGAAAGAGCGGTTAATGTTCTTACGATTATATTTTTGCGATCCACAAACAGGGGGATATTGCAACGTGCTCGGGAACGTCATTAAGACTATGGAGTCTCAACGGAGATTTGTTGCTAGTGAAGAGCGTTTCCCCGATGTTGTCGGACCCAGTGATGTGTGTTACTTTCTATGAGGGAAAAAGCTCAGAGGTGTTTGACACGTGCCTGATCCTAACAGGTCACAAAAAAGGTGAGTTCGGGACGTGTCAGATGTCATTTTTCGTCGTACCTTCACTAACATTTCCGCGTTTGTCGATTGCTATTGTGAATGTTAGGCCATATAAAGGTGAGAAGTCGTCCCTTAAATACTTGACTGATCTGCTTTTGACACGGTGTTGACAGTGTCTTCATTACTTTTGATGAAGATTTGGAATAAGTGCCTAGTTCCTGTGAACACCAACGACGATTCCTCGAACATGCCAAAACGTGAGTTTCGCAATCGATCAGCAAACCCCCTTGGTCTGGGGTATACTCAGGATGGGAAAGGAGAGATCGTCAACCTAACCGTGATTTTCCGCTTTTCCTTTCGACAGGGTATCAACCAAACCTTGCGTTAGTCAAGGTATTGGAGCAGCATACAAATCCAAGCTCGATAGTATGCCTGCACATACCAAGGTGCGTTTGCAGTCTGTCATTGGTCGGCACTCATTAACTTTGAGACGATGTGCTTGCCCGTCGTCAATACGACTCAGCCCTAATCTTCCACTGGTATTTGATCTTTGACGTTCACTTCTACTCAGCAACCAACGATTCCTGCTTTCCGGAGATGTAACGGGGCGTATTTATGCCTGGACGTAAGTCTTCAATCCTATGCGAATCCTCTGGTTGTCCCCCACAAGACCACAGAGGCCGATCTCGACTGGCATTGGACTAAAGACTGTTTTCTGTTTTCGCCGTTGTAGGTTACCTGATGGAAGCGGGACAGACGTTCATTATACCTACGGGGATGTATGTTTGGGTTGCACGACAAAGTTCACGGTTCTTGGTAAGTTAACTATCCTTGCATCCGTGATATTTTGTTATGCCCAAAAGACCTGTTCTCTAAATGTGCGGTTTCTTTGGGTTATGCGACGCGACAGAACGAAAAACGAATTGCAAATGCTGTGGTGGTGAGTGTCGATGCATTTCCTGTTTCCTGCCTTCTCGGCATTGTTGCATGGAGTGTCGAGGCAAAAACAGAGGGTCGTGATCGTCAAAAAATGAACCTAACACCCACAAATCCTTCCAATACGCGTTTTACTTCTTCTCCAGGAATCTTCTGCCATAACTGCATTTCAACCGAAACAACAACAGACAACCGAACCGAACGCCTTTGTCAACCATGCGCGGCAAAGTTTAAAGCCAGCCTGTACCAATCTACCAAACTCGTTGCGGGCATCAGTACGATTTCGATGTCAGTGATGACGGTTGGTGGGCCAAAGTCTGCGAGTGCACCCAATAGCAGTAGTTGATGTGTTAGTCGAATGCTGAACTATTCGGGGAGGAGGGTGCATTTAATTTGAAGTCTGACATTAATTCAATAGGCGTATTTATTTTGGAAGATGAAGGGCGGATACGATTTATAGGATAAATTGCATAATAGCTGGTTTTTTATAATGAATCGACGATTTGTAATGATCGAAAACTGTAACGAGCAAAATAATCATGTTGGATTCAAGTGTTCCTGCCGCTGGCGCCACGGCATTTGCTAGTTTTTTACAGAAGACGCTTACAGTAGCGCCTTTTGTTCAGGTCTGGTACTACCAGAAAGGCAATATAAATCTTTCGCAAATGCTTTGTACAAGATAACTGATGATAACAAGAAGCTCCCCAAGCCTGTGCATGAACTCCGTGCTGTCCCTTCCCTCTGCCCCCTTTCCTCCGCCCACATCAAAAGAGCCCGAAAGAAAAAGCAACTATTTACAACATAGGTCTTCCGTCTCATCGAATCCTCACTTTCCTCCCCCTTCGTTTTTACAAACACTGTGAAACATTTACAGGGCAATATGCCGAACACCATCGAAAATCAGAGCTATGAACAGAAATCCCGCAAAATTTAAATATAAGGAAGGGTAGTGGCAGTTCTAGTCACTTTTTTCCCCTTTCACCAAACAAGAACGGGAATATCCAATTGCGGCAAACTCCCCTCACCCAATACAGACGACAGTGGTGGGGTCAATTGTCCGTGCTTGTCCCCATTCGACTGGTCTGAACCAATCTCAATCAACATACTTAGTCGTGATGATAACATGAGGGGCGTTGTTGATGTAGGAACTATTGACGGCACTGAATGCCCGCCCATGACGCTTCTCTTCATCTGCATATCGCGCAACCGCCACGAAGGGTCGATCAGGCATGCGGCGGAGTATGGATCGTGTTGGGGTGGACGTAGTGGTGCCGGCACCTTTTGTAGTGAAGAGTCAGACGCCTGAGTGAGGCAGAGCGTAGGTTCTACCAATTCGATAACGGAAGATCGTAATCCCCTCCTCCTTCGTCGGTGTTGATGCTGCTGGTGCTGCTGGAACGGTCTCATTTCGTCCTCCCAACCGCAAATCTTTTCATACACATCCAAACCCATAGGTCCCCTCCCACCAGCTCCACGACCATTACCCCTTGTTGTTGTAACTCCAACACCAGCTGTTGTGCCCGTACATTGTTCAGATCCCACCCCTTCGGAAGCCGTTCCCGGTAACCCCAAACAATAAGAGGTCGTTGTATCGATGCAAACGCTCGTGAGGGAGAGTTCTTGTGCTTGCCTCCTCATAAGAAGCTTCTGACGTCGGCGTTCGGCGATGATTTGGAAGGCAGTTTTGGTTGACTCATGATCATGTATGAGGTTTGAGAGGAGGGATGGGCGGGGTTTGGGGGTGGCGACATAGAAGCTCGGCGAGGTTTTTGAGAAGAGGTCATTAGCAGAGTCGGAGAGAGTATTGGACGTGCTGATTGTTGAGTTGATGTTGTTCGTATGGTGGGCGATTGGAGTGGCTGGTGTGTCGATGAACTGTGGATCCACAAGGGGGGACATGTTGGTGGTCGTCATAGGGGTGATTGTGAAAGCCCCACCCAAAGTCGCCAGTGTTGTAGAAGACGCTGAACGTAAACGATCCCCACTACTTAGATCGAATCCACGTACATCCGTATCTTCCTCGTTCTCAATATCTCCAAATGCAATTATACTCCTATTTGAGTCCCCATCGTCCATGTCGAGAAGTGCCCGCAAGAAGATGAGGTCTTTCATGAACTTCCGCTCGTTGAACTCATCTCCGGAAACCCCCGCGACGTCTGCTACATTGTTTTCGGCCGTACAATCATGCTGTGTGTTTGGTGGTCTGAAACGGAGGTTTGGGAGGGCGAGATCTACGGCGGAGTCCTTTTTGCGGGGCGATGAGGAAGTAGAAGACGGGGGTGAACGTGAACCGTCGGTTTTTCTGGAGACGGCGGTGGAAGGGATGGCATGGTCAGGTGTTTTGATAGCGACATACACGGGGCAGATGCGGTCTTTTTTCGTGAGACGACGGGTGGTGATTGTGGTGGCGGCGGACTTTGAAGTTGTGCATGTACAAGATGTTGTATTGTTGGTTGCAGACGAAGAAGGCACAGAGAGGGACGATAATGATGGCAGGAAAAAGCCGGCACCGTGGTGAAGGTGACAACCTCCGGTCACTATGGTATCTCTGGGAAATTGAGTATCGCCGTTCTCGAATTGTGCGGCCGCTGAGCTGTTGTAAGCCAGACACTGAGCGGGGTTTCTCTGACTCTCTTCGAAGATCTTCTCTGCACAAAACAAGTGACAAACTTCGTAACTCGTGTTGAAGGAGGTGCTTTCAACATCCTCTAGCTTTTTGTCCGAGTCTATGTTTGAGAAACTTGGTTCTCTTCCAGGAGACGGCGGCGAGGAGCTCACAACAGAAATTCGACCGTTTCGGACACGAAATATCGGTACGGACGAGTTGTTCCCAGCTCTGTTCCTGACATGGAACAACCGACCCATGCGAAAAGACACATACTGTCTTGCCTTCCTGGGTACCTTTGCGACGCTCGACACACATGACGAAAAGAACTGCGAAGCAGTCGTCGCCCAAAGTTTTCTACGGTTTCTTTTAGAAGTTGAAGGCGTGGAAGCGGTAAGCATGTTGGCGTCGTTGTTACGAGTGTTTGGATTGTTTCTTGTAAAAGATGAGCTGGGAGGATTAGGTTTTCCTAACACTGATGAGGTCGTAGGAGCGGGGTGTGAAAGGTTCGTGGGCATGGTGGGAGTGTCGTTGTCCGTGTTGTCGCAGGAGGAGTCGCTCGAGGATGCCCCAACATCGGATTCGACAACGGGTATGGGGTGGTGCGTGGTGGGAGTGAGAAAAAACTTGGGTGAGGTCACTGAGGTGTGTTGTTGTTGGTGGTTGGTTGTGGACACACGTGCGTTTTGAGGGTAAGATCTCTTATTTATAGTTCACATCGAAAGTTATCAAAGAGGCCACACGTCATCCAGTCTGACAGTGAGTTCAGGTCTTTCTGGTGGGGGCCACATATGGTGATAGCTCCGAGTGAAGGGGGGAAGACAAAGATGACGGATGCTGAGAGTCTGAGAAGTCGTAGTATTGTTGCAGTTGGCGGTGGGGTGGCGGGGCAAGGATCAACTTAATCAAAGTGGCACTGGTCGGATTCGTGGATAATTCGCGTCCTGTTTTCCCATTTGAACCGGCCGCTCGAGCCGGTACTGAATTTGTGATCACGGTGATTTTTGGGACTCTTTCTATTCCAGCTGAAGGTCGGAGTCAAGTCGGAGTCTGATTTTGTCCTTGTGCCGCCATTGCCGCTGATTGCCCTTCACACAACGATGTGACACATGGGCCGACACTTTGACTTCTTGGAAACCTCCATAGACTCTTTGCAATTCCGGAGCCAAATGAGTGGTGCTCCCCTTGCTCTACCACGCAAACCATTCCGGAGCCCGTCCCGATGCTCCGGCTTCCGACAGTACTCCTGCCGCTTCTTCAAAGTCACAGGAACCCATACTGACCAACGCCCGCAACTCACGGCGCATGGTTCCCACTTTTGTTCTTGAACGACGATCCTGTGCCATTTTCTCGAACACGCTTTCCTGAACGATAACCAGACCTTCACGCCTGCACTTGCTGTCGCCTCTTCTACCTCGCGGTGAGGTACTGCCTGCCGAAACGCCTCGACGACTTCTATCTCGATCCGTCGTGGCCCAACATATTCTCCTTCGAGTGGTATTTCGACATGATACTCAAACGACCGCTCGTATCGGACGATCCCGGAAAATCTGGTTACGTTCTGCCATGGTCGGCGACGATGATATGTGGCCAGCGTCATACGAGCCCGAGGAGCCGTCCAACGAGCTATCAACTCCCTTGGACGAGCACTGTTTAGAAGTCGCATCATCGTCCGAACATATAGCGCCTGATGCAACCGTTCGAAAGAAACGACCTATCGACCTCATAGATTGGTTTCTCGTATGGATGCATCGATACCATATCTGTGCCTACTGCTTGAGCCCCAGTCACTGGAGTCGATTCTGGTACATGGAGGATGTGTTGCGCGGATGCGGGCGAGGCATCTGGACCGCTATGACAAGCGACGCCTTGAGGAGTTCTATGGTGATGACTCCAGCGACGACTCTAACGATGACCAGTACCTCGACCTTGGCTCTGACAATGGCTCTGACGATGGCTCGGGTGATGAAAAAAGATTTTGGGACTGTAGCAACGACTGTTGGGCTGGGTGTCATGTTTGTCTAGCAGAGCCAGGCGACAAGGATGATCCACTCTATGCCAAAGTTTCGCACGAATTTGCAAGTGTGCTGGATCCCCGTTATGGGTATGAATATGACTGGTCAAGCTGGAGGACATATCGTTCGTCCAAAACCTGGCGACCGTCTTACCACAATCAGCTTCCAGACAGGTGCATCAACGGCCGTGATTGTTATTACTCGAGATTCTGTGGAGATGTATTGTGAACTGTGCGATTGGATCATTTGCACTAGTTGCATCAAGGAACTTAAGCGGGATTGTTGCCGCAGATGTCGCAGATGTTGCAACCACAAGCAAGCAAAAACATATCGCTTGCTGCCATTTGGGCTGTCATGTGTGAAATATGAAACTTGAAAGCTGTTGTGACTTGTCCAAAAGATCGGAAACTACGAAAGCGAGAATCCGTCAACGATATTTCCGTCGGTTCTTGAACAAGATCAAAGCCGTTGATCTTATTGAGCGAGACCGCACAAAAAGCGTCAAGGAGAGAGAATGGAGAAAGTCCGAGAAACTCGACGGAGGTTTCATATGTAGCTGGTTTTGAAAGCCTGGGTTATGTCCAGGTTTTGCCCTAAAGGGTTTCAAAAGCGGAGTAAAACTGTGTGTAACTGACGTTGAGGTCAAGCTGGGGGTCAAGTAAGTTTTCAGTTGAGTCATGGACCACCGGGGCATTCTGTTGCAAATCAGAATATGTGTATGTAATAATGAGTCTCTTGCTCTCCTCCAGCTACTACTCAGATGCCTGGTCTAACGCTAGCATCCTCGGCCGCCTCTTCAGGCTCGTGGGAAACTGTACTGCCAACCAAAACAACACATGCCGAAGGATGTTTCCCGCTTTTGGCCTTGAACGACGATGTTCTTTGCTGCTTTCTCGAACAAGCTTTCCCGGACGACGACCAGACCTTCACCAACGTTGCTCGCACTTGCCGTCGCCTGTTTTGCCTCGCGGTGAGGTACTGCGTCCCAAAGCGCCTTGACAAGTTCTATGTCGATCCATCCTGGCGTGACGTGTTCTCCTACGAATGGTATTTCAACATTATCCTCGAGAGACCGCTCGTATTGAACGATGGCGGAGAACCTCCCTATTCCGACGGCTTTTGGCAACCGATGCTTGATCAGTTCGAGGTTCGAGACGGGAAATGGAAGCTCAAGGAAGGTTCGCGTCCGATTATCTCGTTCCTGCCAATGATTCCGAGAAAGGTCGTGAAGAGGTGGAAGGAGCCGGTCGAGTTGGAGAGTGGTCAGTTCACGCTCGACCAGGTCGAGATAACAAACGACGGGAAATGGAAACTGAAGGCGTGGGCCATACCTCAGAAGCTGCCGAACTGGTTGCGTTCTTCCTTGGATTTCGACGACGATGATATGTGGGAGATGCCCGATGACCTTTCCAACGACCTTGCGAGTTCCCTGAGCGAGCTGTCGGCCACTGAGGATCCTGCGAACCCTGCGGAAGTCGCGTCGTCGTCACAGCTCGAACAGTCCGCTGCGACCGTGCAAAGGAAACGACCCATCGACCTCATAGATTGGTTCCTCGTATGGACGCATCGATATCATTTTTGCGCCGAGTGCCAGAGACCGAGTCAATGGTGTCATTACTGGTACATGGAGGATCTATTGCGCAAGAGAATCCGGGCGAGGCAACTGACGCGGTATGACGAGCGGCGCCTTGAGGAGTTCTTTTGCGATGACTCTAGCGATTCTAGCGATGCCTCCAGCGATGCCTCCAGCGATTACGATGAGGATGAAAGATTTTGGGGTTGCGACAATGACTGTTACGGTGGCTGTCACGACTGTCTTGAAGAACCGGGCGACGACGAAGATCCGCTGTATAGTAGAGACGAAGATGTGATGGATGTGCTGTATCCAGATTCTCATGCCCCTGAGTATGCCTATGACTGGTCACGTTGGAGGACGGATCGTTTGCATAAAAACCCGCGACCGCCGTACCATAATCCATTTCGAGACAGGTGCCTCGGGGGCCGTGACTGTTATTGCTCCAGATTCTGTGCAGAATGCACCCCAGAAGCGATGGATTATTTTTGTGAGACATGCGATTTGATCATTTGCACTAGCTGTATCAAGAAAGAGAAGCGCAAATGCTCCCCTCACTCACGTCGCTCTGCCGGTAACTAGAACGATTAGAGGTGAAACGGTTTATAATTTAATCCAACTATAAATCCACTGACATTTGTAAAAGGGCAGGTTGTTCTGGGTTTCGTTGGGATCCTTTCAGATTTCAACTTCGATACTTGGTGGGTGTCGGAGTTTGAAATCGGGTCACACAAGAGTAGGCAGCAGGTTTACAACACTTTCTCAAATACACTTTCCTGATACTTTCCCGAACGGTGGTGAACTCTTTTTAGATCTTCGGTTAGCCCACAAATTCCGTCCCCTTGTGGATTTGGGTCAAGACTTCCAGCTCCGCTGCGTCTACAGACAATACCCGTACTTCAGCATCTTTCCATTTCGTCTCTTCCACAGACTCCGGCAGACGTTGCATCTATTAGAACACCCCGACTTTTCGCCATTATCCCAGAAAGTGACTCCCTACATGAGACAGAGACGTATTTGCTGTAATCATGGTCGTCACCAAAAAGTTCGCTGATATACAGTCGATTACCTGATCGATTACAGTAATATTGGTACAAGTAACAGTTTGTCTAAGAAAGAAACATCTAGCGGGGTATCCTTCTGCGGCACATATCTCCAGTTTTTTGCAGCTACCATAGTCCACCTCCCTGATCACTGATACAACTTCAAAGTAGCTACAGGCAACGCCCCCTGCTCCCCCGACGTTTCATTCCTCCCAAACGCCCACCCATCATTATACATCGTCTCAAGCACAACAACATCCCCAACATTCAGCGTCAACTCATCCGGCAATTGTGCGTGATACGACATATGCACAACATACTTGCTCAAAAACGCAGAGTTCGGATGTGAAGAGTCCTCGACAGGGATTCCTGGACCATGCCCTCCATTTTTCATTAGACCGGCTTCCACGAGTGTTGCAGGTCTTTTGAGGGTTGCTAGTTGCCCCTCGAATGCATTGATTTTTCGGCGGGTTTCTTCGAGCTCTTGTTTTCTTTTTGCGGAACGTCCAAGGAGGCATACGACGAGACCGCCGAGGGAGAGAAGGATGACGCAGATGCCGATGGCGATACCGGCGATGGCACCTGAGGAGAGATTGAAGGTGGAGGTGCTCAGGGAGGCGGTGAGGTTGGAATCGGCTGTTATGCCGTTGTTGAGACGGGAGCAGCAGGTGTCGTTCACACCGGTGGAGGAACAGTACGATTCGGCTAGGGCGAGATTCGGGCGGTCGAAACCTGGTCAAACAACACAAATGTTAGCAAATTCTCTTTCACTTTTTTGACACTCGTAATCGTGGAAAACATAAAGGAAGATTGAAACGCACCACATGTCGTGAGATCCCTCGTCACGCCCTGTACACACGGCTCGCCCCCATCCCCCTTGTCCGCCGCGAACTTCATACACGTATCTCTTAGATCTTTCAGCACCAAATCAAGAGCCCCCTGGTTTGTTCCTACTGTACACTGCGACGAATGCGAACGAACAAAGGTCTCGACCGAATTGACCATGGCTGTACAGACAGATGGGCATATCGGTGTTGGTGTTTTGCCTTTTGGAGGTGCGTTCTCGACGCAACCGCCGTCGGCTCCTGGAGCAGAAAACCAGATAATATCGTCCGCGCAGAAGAAGGTGGATGCGTAGCGAATCCCGGGGGCGCTTTGAGGCTGTAAGGATCAGATTGGACGGATCATATTCGAATTCATTAGATTTTCTGGCGATACCCATGCGAAAGTGGAAACGGAAAGCGAATGGAGCGAATGGTAACTTACCGTGAAACCCGGGCACACCAAATCCAGCTCAATGCTGAACGGTCCTCTCCTACTCGTCACGAGTTTATTCAGCATATCATCATAATCTGCGATATCCTTGATCGATCCAACTGGTAGACCATATGTTTGCTCTGCTTCTGTTAGATCAATCCAGTTATTTGACCATGCATCGCAGTATGTACCGGAATCTCTCAAAGGTACGCAACGTGGAGGGGCTGTCACTATGGTGTTGTTGGTGGGCGGGGAGGGAGGAGGAACGAAGTTGATGACTTGATCTGCGCCAATATCTGGTGCTTGTGATGGTGGGGGTGAAGAAGGGAGTGGTGTGGTTTGTGTGATTTTCGAGTGCGGTCTTCGGCGGACTTCGTCTTCTGGTGTTGAAGGAGATGGGTTGGTGTTTGATGTTGGAGGTGGGGTGTTGGTTGTGGTGGTAGTGGTAGTGGTAAGGATCGTAGTAGCAGTACTTATCGTGAGAGGAAGGGGGTTCTCAGAGGTTTGAGAGGGACGCGGTCCAGTGGGTGTGTTGTTTTCGCCTGATGATTGAGAATATGAAGATAAGGCCGAAGTCCACAAAAGGCAATCAGGCTTGATTCGACCAAGGATTCTTCAACAAAGTGATGATCGTTCTTCAAAAACAAAGCAGGAGTAATTAGCTCACCTGGCGCAGGAAGCGTGCCAGTGCCAGTGTTCGGCGTGCTGGTACCGGTTCGTTCTGACATTGTTTGTGGGTGTTTCTTTCTCGATGATGGAGTGTTTCAAATGGTTCTGACTTGTCGGGACCCAGCTGCAGGTCGGGACCTGCCTTCCAAGACGGCGGTGACCAAAAACGCGCCGGCAGATGATAAACAGTTGCACGAATCTGAGAGCGCCTGGTTGAGGACGACGCAGAGGACGACGGGGACTTATGGGACTTGGGGGACTTCGTCGAATCAAGACCGAGTTTTCACTTTTTGTCGACTGGGTGTGTTAGGTCAAGCCCCTATCTGAGAAGGTCAAGCCGCATTTCAAGAAAAGATGGCAGTGCACTCACCCTTGTTGGAAGTCATTGCCATAATACCCAGAAGGAAGAGTAAACAAGTTCTTCAAGTAGTAGATTTATCAACAGTATTTTGCACTTTCCAAACATTCGAGACATTTGAGCATGACGCGGATGGTCTGAATACATCTTTACAAGCTTGAGAATTGCTTTTGAATCACTTGAATCGCTCCATGAACCTTCCAAACATTTCGTGGGCAATGTATTTTCGAACTAAATCCAAAGCAATGAGATGAACGTTTATTTTCACAAGCTCGTCGACATCAACTCTTCTACCGAGAGGCTGATTAACCGCAAGCTTCAGCCCCGCCCCAAACCCGCCCCGCAGCTTGGAAAACGATTGATGTGAACAGACTCAAACTGAACGGCCGCGGTCAGACTTCAATTTTACGAGAACCCTCGCGCCAGAATGCGAAGGGAGCGCATGGGGAGCGCATGAGGAGAGCCAGTCATGTGGATTTCGCGACATACGGTTCACTGGGAGCTGACATTGACGACACACTCCGGCGGCACCCCTCGGCACCCTAATCCTTCATCGGTATCATTCGCCTCTAAAAGATGTCTATCGATGAGGGATGAACATTTGACGCACTCCATTGATTCGAGAATTATCCGGTCAAATCCTACGAGGGAGCTAGTATGGTCGCCCAGCACAAAGAACATCCACTGATTTGTTTATTGCAAGTCTGGACGTGTTTCCGCTCTTGCCCTCTTCATGTTGGGCAAAATCACAATGTTCACGAATCTCGATAGTGAAAGGCGATTCCTCTGTGAACATGAACTTGAATCAAGAAGAAAAGGAGCTAGGTTGCTGTATCCGAATGCCCCACGCCATATCGAATGTTTCCAAGCTGGTTTCCAAGTCCATTTTCTGTGCGGCGATGCAAACGGCCGTCGATTTACAGCCACTCGTGCCACAGGAGTACACGGGGGCAGGTTTCTAGGGCAAAGTCCGTTCAAGGCTGTGTGCGCCCACGCTCTCGAGAACTTCGGTTTTGCATTTGTTTTGCATGATTCACTCCGCTCCTCACAGTCAAGCTCACCCTCCGACCACGCTGTCATCATAGACGGCACACTTGGGCTCCGAAGGCATCCTCCACTCCCCGCCCCGCTTGCAGAACGCTCATCGCTTCAGCGAACTCGGCTTGAAACCATCCATTTTCATATCCTCACGGAATGCAACCAACCACGCAACTCACACCACCAACACTCGTATCATGACCAAATCCACGCTCCCGGCAACCATGAGAGTCCAATTAAACTCTCTCACAATCCTTCTCTTGGCTTCAACGGCCTTTTATCTCCTACCCCCCGCCTCGGCCACTCCCCAACGAAACCGACGCCAAACTCAACGACCACAGCAGCCACGATGCATGGAAGTCCCCCCCAACAGTATCTGCAGCACTTGGCCTGGCGGGTTGAGCAGGAGTCCTGATCCGCAAAGTTTTGACTCGCGGATAAGAACTTTTGCAGACGGGACGAATGAGGGGGGGTTGATACACCAGCAGTTTGATTTCTTGTGCGGGAATGCTCAGGTATGGCGTACTTCGTGAGGAGGGAGTGAGGACATGGAATTCCAGGTTGTGATGAGATACATACTGATTGTTTCTTCTGCCTGCCTCGGTTTAGTGTTGTGTCTCTGCTGAAGCTATGAAGAACATGCGGTATACCCAGTCTTTCACCTGCGCACGCGACCTTCTCGTGGACTCATGGAGCTGCTACAACATCAACGGGCCAAACGGCAGTGGTCCTCAACCACTCTGTAAAGCAACATGTGACGAATTCTTGAAGTCCATCGAGAACACCTTGAGCTCGTCATGTCCAAACCTATCTCAATCTATACGATCGAATATCATGAATCGATTCGCTAACCTCTGTACGGATGTTCAGTCGAGATCTGGAGATGCGTGCGTTGTGGCAACGGAGCGGGAAACTACTTCTTGTGGTGAGTTTCGGGGGCTCGAAAAGTTTTCGTGTCGGGAAGAATGGGGAGAATTCGGGCTTCTGTTGCTAAATCACTTGGTATCTTTTGATGTGCCATGTTTCAGGTTTTTCGGATCCTGCCAAAGGACAAGCGCACTGCTCCGCAAATGGAAACGACCCATGTTGTAAATCTCTTTCAGTTCCTTCTGGCAGCGACGGCGCTTCTGGCAACAGTGGTGGAAGTTCTGGCAACAGCAACGGAAACTCTGGAAACAACAATGGAAACTCCGGCACCAACGGCGGGAACTCCGGTAACAGCGAATCAAACAGCAGACCATCTCAAGGATCCAATCCGGCATCTTCTTCTTCGTCTTCGTCAAGCTCCGCAGACTCTCCAACAACCCTCACTCAATCGACAACAGGACTCTCCACGCCTCTCATCATCACCTTAAGCGTTGGATCTTTCGTATTGGTGCTTGGTATCGTTGCTGGAGGTTTCTGGCTATATTACCTCCAACAAAGGAAGAAGAGAGAAGGCGACGAGGTCTTGAAGGCCCAGATTGCCGTGGATCGTGCACTGGAGATGGCGAGGAAGGGAGAGAAAGAAGGCTTAATGATGGGACTTGCGAAGAAGGGACAGAAAGGAATACGAGAAGATGATGGGTTGATGACAGTGCCGCTCACATCCCCTGTCCCACGATATGAAGAAGAAGAGTACCACCCTTACGAAGACGAAGCTCATTTATCCGCAGTAGTCCCCGTTCCTCCCAAATCCCCTTCAAGGCCCCGGAACGACGAGGAGGCGGCCGCGGCGCTGAGGAAGAAAGTAGAGGACAGGTTCTCCTTGTACAGTGTCCTTGCTGACGGACACGGAGGTTTTGCGGATGAAGGCGAGGGAGAAGCCGGAGATGAGGGGAACTTGCTTGTCAAGTATGTTGCGACGGCGGAGTTTGAACCCAATCTACCGGATGAGTTGAGGTTGAATGAAGGTGATGTTGTGCAGTTGTTTAGTATCTTCAAGGACGGGTGGGCTCAGGTAAGCTGTCGAAATACATGCGAGTTTATGTTATCTGGGCTTTTTGAAACAGAGTCAAGATTGGTGTTAACTTTTTGTTTTGGATATCATATGAATAGGGCCGCAACGAAACAACCGGACAAGAAGGAACCATGCCGATATCACTTTTGAGGCGTATGTGAAGTGACCAGAAGATCATTAAACGACATTGAATGCCAGCCAAATCCCCTTTGGATCCTTGGAGTCCCAACTGGGACCGTTTCTATGAACGTCACAGAAGCAGCAGCAGTAACTCATTGATGTACACACTTCGCCACACACATGTTGCTATTCATGTGGACTTTCCTTCTTCTACCGTAGTTCTATTTGCTTTGATGTGCACGCCACACTTGTGGTTTCGTATATTCCATTTTTTTTCTGTATCTTCTTTTGGGTTTTTTGGTTGGTATAAATAGGGCGCTGTGATGGAGGGATGGAGGCGCACCTGAGTTCAAGGTTATCGCTGAGGCACCAGTAAGGTCGGTCGTGTTGGAACTTGGTGCGGAGCCGGAATGTGGGAAATGGGGACTGCCGCGTGGGAACAAGGATGACGGTTGGGAGACCTAAGGACCTACCTGAGGACTTCAAAATGTTAGTTCTAGATGCTTTATTTGAAAACAGGTCTCGCCATCGCTCCATGACACATCGATTTCCATGGTTTATGCTTCACCGAGGCATATCGCGATGTGGGAGTTGGGAATCGATCACATCATGTCCCCTTTTTCGATCGTTTTCCTCCATTTGGCGGCCGAGGTCTTCAGAAGCGACTGCGCGTTTAGGAAGATGAGATCTGTGATGTCCGTGTCACTTAAAATCTGCGTATAATGAAAGGAAAGAGGAGAGGACAAGAGTCGTTCATAACTTGGTTTCACGTTTTGGGGTAATTGATTAGAGAGGAAGTTGGCGTTGGTAAATGATCAGCTCGTCATAGAGCAACAGAAAGGGGAACGCCACATGAAACGCGATATGATGCGGACAAAATATGGCGATACACACCTTGCTGATGAGCGTGTGTTCCAAGTCCAACTTTCGGTCCCATCATGCGAGCTGGACGATATAGTTCCTGTACAGACGGTCTCACAACGACGGAGTATGTTTGGGTCAAGTGTGCGATGACGTTGATCGAGGTCTTTCGAGTTTGAGTGGGCGGCTCTGCAATTGGAAAAGAGTATTTGTTCACCCATCAAGAAGAGAACTCTGTTAGCAGGTGCGTTCGCCCTTTCGCATGGTACATGTAAAAGAGAAGACTGAACGGATGAAGTAATTACAAGACATCCCGTTGCAACAGGGTCCAACACTGAGGAGTGGACCTTACCGGTGGTCTGTTCAACTACGACATCTGCCCAAATGAGCCCTATAGCCAAAAAGACCAGCAGCAGCACTGCAGCGATGCTCACCCCTCCTCTCATTTTGGAAGCTGGGGTGTTCGCACTGTCACTAACGTGAACGGGGAGAAATATACGACAATCAAGATTCGAGAGGAGAATACGCCGTTGATCTTAGAGTAAAAGGGTTGAGGTTTCGTTATCAGTGTGTGGATCGTCTCCAAAGTGTGCTGAAATGGGTTGGGGGTTGATCATGGGGACGTTGCGCGGAGCGTGCCGCACAGGGCTCATGTGCTCGTGAGGGAGTGAGAGAGAAACAACAAGACTTACTCACCGTGACAATCGTAGAGCTCTCGAAGGTCGCTCATCTCAAGAATGCAGAAAACGCGGAGCTGATAGGTCTTGTGAGTTGTGTGAGGCTTGAGTTGTGTGTGGATCTGGACTAGCGGGACTCTGGACTCTGGAGCGGGAGATGAAATCTCTAAGGGGGGCGAAGTTGTCGCACAAATCTGGTCGGTCTTTGAAAGTACGGCGCCACCATAGTGGCAGTGGTGCCCGTGTAGCACACTCAGCCTTTGGTTGGAACCAAGTTCGAGTTTCATTTTCGACTTCAAATGTAACCAAAATATTGAAGGACGGCTCGTGGGTGGTGGAGGGAAGAGAGGCTGCTGAGACTGGGGAGAATCGATCTAATTGAGCCAGTAGTGGGTGGGTGTAAAGTTGATTTGGACTCGGACATGCACCTTCCCAACGCTCAACTTGAGTGTGCTCGTGTGAGAAGGGGAGGAACGTGTACGGTTGACTTTTGGCGTCCATCGCATCCTCGGAAACGCATCAAAGCTTTATAGAACCTATTAATTTTGCAAGAAGCGATTGGAATATTTATCGTCTGCTTCGCACTCAAGCAACTATGGTTCGTTCTGGATTACTGGACTTGTCCCAGAATTCCGCATACACTTATACACTTGCAAGTCAGCCATCCAAAGCGGAGAGCGAAGTCACTCTCCACAGACAATCAGTGTGCCATTGATGCTGAATCCTCTCCAAAAACTTGCCGTTGACGCATCACTACACCAGCTGGACTGGTTGGCAGGAAAGATATGCACAGCCAAAATGTTGGAATAGCATATCTCAGCACAATTTCAGCACATCGAGAAACAGCATTTAATGTTGATTGTTGGACCTTTGTATCGTCAGTGCCCGCGTTATTGTGGGTGCTGTGAACGTGGTATTGGGAACTGGACGCTAAACTGACTTCAGGCGAGTTCCACTGGTGAACATTTTGTATACATTCGCCTTCACGGCTTGTGCAACCCGCTCTCAAGTCTCCCAAAACCCCCCACCTGCGAAACTCTTTCGTATGCGCCGCCATATATCGACGACACGCAAACTATTTGAAAGGACACCAACATGCAGAACGCCGGCGATACATTTCCGAAGGAGACTCTGGTCGTTGCAAAGAAACGGTCTTTTTTACGACCTCGCCTGAGCAGCGGTCCTATGAAAGTTTGGAATACAACTGATGGGAAGGCGTTGACTGACACCGAAGGTACTGATGGCACTGCGGCCACCGCCACGCCGAGGGAACGGACTGATGAGGTGGAAATGGAGGATGCAAATACAAATCGGAGCAAGACCAAAATACGCGGTGATGGGGGAACGTGGGGTAGGAACATGAGTGGAAAGAGGAGGAAAGGGAAGGAGGGCGAAAATGTGTTACCAACTGAGGATAAAGCAGTGAAGACAGCGGCGGGTAACGGGAGTATGGACACAGTCACTCCCACCCACACCCCAGTCTCTGATGGCCCTCAAGTCGGGCAAGAACCCTCAGCACAAAACATGAAGGGTCTGCGGAAGCTCAAGAAACGGTCCATGGATAGTTTGCGTCGACTCGTAACGCCCGTCCCAACCTTTTTACAACCCCCTATCGATGACGCTTTCGCTCGTGATAGTCTCGCTCAACCACCATCCACGCCAAATGCACCCTCACCACCGTCAACGGAAGAGGCCACAACCGCATCGACGCCAGTTATATTAGCCGAGGGGAGGTTACGAAAGCTTAAGAGAAAGTCTGTCGAAAGTTTGCGGAAACTCAGGGCATCCAACTCCCGTGCTTCAATCATCACCAACAACCCAGTAGCCTCTGTTTCTGTCGCTACTTCCCCCAGTTTCACGTCTCCACCTACAACCGCAACCACCACGGCGAATGCTTCTGAAGTTTCGGTGCCGGGGCAACCGGACGCAGCAGCCGAGGCGACAGACGCATCAAGGAATATGAAAGGACTGAAAAAGTTCAGGAAACAGTCTGTTGACGGGCTGAAAAGATTGATGAACCGGTTTTCGGTCGAACGCTTAGGAGCGTTGTTCCATGCCGGTAGAACTATGGAAGAGAGGAGAGCTGAGGGGTCTGAAGGAGTCGTCGGGGGGGTGGAAGTGGTTACGCAGGAGCAGGTTGTGACGCCGCAAGAAGTCCCAAGTCATCAAGAAGTTGAACCGCCTGCTGAGAGGCTCGAGCAGCTACAACACCCGCCTTCAGTTATACTAAACAACGAAGACAAGGTCATCGACGATGAGCAAGGAATACACGTCCCCGTTGCTGCCTATCCTGACACGATGGATTCTGCCTCTACACCTCCCGCCTCAACTATCACCACCGACCTCGACAACCACGACCACCACCCCGGCCCCCGTCCACCCGGCCCACACCCCGGCGGGCGCCGCCGCCCGGCGCGCCGGCCTCTGCGCGGGCGCGGGCCCTCCAGGCGCGCGGCTGGCCGCGAGCGGCCCGGGCTGAAAGGGAAAGGCGGTTAGCGGCTGTGTGTAAAGGAATGAACGTGATCGTGTCTTC
>JADGJF010000082.1:11663-38662 GCA_027596845.1 Quaeritorhiza haematococci | reverse complement strand
GAATGGGGGAATATCTCTCGCGTTCGTGGCCTTCACACTTCTCCCCCTCCCTCCCCCGCTCCAGACAAGCAATGGTCCTGGTCCAAAATGAATATGTGGTCACTGGTGATACCAATTGAAACCTTTAGAGACTGAGTTTCAAGATGACCACAGTTAGCGATGCGATGTTGATGCCGCCTCCCCCTCCTCGGGCACCCGCACAGGTCCAGGGGCCCTATAAATTTACATTCGATGACAGCACACGTGATATCGCTGTCCCTGCCAGCGCGACTAGAACGGTCTTGGGTTCTAAAGTTCTGAATGCCGGTGTCCCCAATGAAGAGCAACAGGACGAACAACATAGGAACAATTTGGGCTCAACAACTCCCACTTCCATCTCCCTCCAGACCACGACTGCGAGTTCGTATAGTTTTCGCTGGTTTCTTTTCTTGGAGCCTGCAGTTTGCACACAATTCACACCTTCCATGCTTCTCATCACCACATGCGATGGGAAATCATCCGAACTGAATAATTCAAAGAAAAACCCAGCAAGATAACGCCAACGCGACTCAACCAGCCTCCCATACGAGAACCTATTCACCCCAAGAAAGAAAATACCAACCCAAAGGTCCGTTTCAGCGCGAAGTCTACGAGCACCAAGACTAAACTCCTACCTTCGCCTCGTCCAGACTGGGACAACGACTTTATTGTCAAACGAGTTGATTCGTCGTCGAAAGCTATCAAATCCAACGCAAACTTGAAGTCAAATAAGCTTGGTACACCCGTGAGTGCTGCTGCAGCGAGGAAGAGGGATGTTTTCGGTACATCGCCGGCAACCCCACGTTATGTTCAGGGAGAGGTGAACCAGTTGCGTGGTCGACCAAAGTTCTCGCGTCCGGGCGCTTCTGGAAGCCAAAAGCTAGGAGATGTCCACTCAGACAAGTGAGTTCTGTTTACCGTGAAATCGTTGTCTTGAATTAGTTGAGAACACGTGGATTTTGTCTTGCTTCTGTCAGATCCCCAAAGACCGGGAAACCCTTCGAATCTCATAACTTTCCAACTCCTCCCTTGGACAAAGACCTACCAACTCCTTCCAACGTCGGCTGCAAGAAAGCCTTCATGAACAGGATGACTGCTGCGGCTTTGCTGGTGCGAACAGGAAACCCATTGCGGAACCCAGTCCCGTTAACGTCGATGACGATGAGTTCCCCGGAGGTTCAGTTGACCATGACACGAGGGTAACTTTGCGCGCTCTCCAAGATCTTTTGAAAACTGGTCAGTGTGCGACGCATGCCCCGTGAAGTTGTTTTCGGTGCTGCACATTAAATTAAGCTTCTACTAAATCTCGCTCTTGATTGAGACAGAAACCCATCACCTCACTCTTTTGCGGAGCGAACTGGAGTCTGAGCGAAAGAAATTGATGGGACTCGACCTGGACTTACAGTTGAAGGCTGATCGTATTGCAAGTTTAGGTGAATATTCAGGACTCGAGATCAAGACACATGTTGCAAATATCTGTCAGGCTTTGTATTTATCACCAGTCGAAATGATCTTTCTAGAGCGCTCGTTGGTGAAATCGGAAGCAACCCGGTTGGAAATTGAAGTAGATGCTAAGAAGCGCGAGCTGGAACTCCTGGATCTTTTGAGTAAAGAGCGCGAGGAGAGGTAATCTGAACTCCATTTTGGAGGACTTCAGTCCATCGTCGTGGCGAGATATCCAATCTTGTACACTGACCCCCTGTTTCATTCTCAAACTTTCCTACAGACAAAAGCTCACCAAAGAATTGGAGGCCGCTCGGACATCAATCCAAAGAAGTTCTTTTCATCGTTTGATGAATGCGCATCCAGAGGAGGATGCCACATCAGTCTCTGAACCGATTTCTGCTGGTGTGGACCCATCAGGCGAGGAATACTTTGAAGTCAAGGTAAACGATGAATTGATGAAGGTGAGTTGGGTCTGAACTGACGTGCATTTATTAGAGGGAATGTGTACTCAATTCCTTACATATTCCCATTAACCTTTTGAAAACACGGAAATTCGACTATCAGATGGAGAAGTTGACTATCTCCAGTATCTGAGATATCAAACGGTCGTACATCCCGCACTGACGCTTTGTGCGTGAATGTGGTGGTCTTAATGGTTATTGGGACTAAATTGTGTAAAAAGTATCCTATGAACGTCTCGAAGGTTGAGCGACTTTTGGCTGGTTTCTTGGTCATAGTGATTCTTCTCGTTTCAATGATGTTTATGCTTTGCAACTTTGGTCATTTTCATAGAGAGCAAGGTGAAATGGATGTGGTTACCGAAAACTCCAGCAAGGTTCATAGATCTGGAGACTATGTCTTGATTCCCTTGGGGGCTTGGATGGTGGTTTCGTTAATCTCCAAGGAGAAATGGTAACCGCTGATGGTATTTATGAGAACATCAGTCAAGTTTGGTTAGATAATGGATAAATGTCGCGTCGTGTATTGACATCCTATTTCTGGTGTGTGGAGAAGCGTTTTGACGGAGAGGGAACATGTCCGTGTTTATCTGGAATTGACGTGGAACACGTGTTGATTTTGTTCATCATGCGAATGTACTTTGGGTGGGAATTACATGATTCTTATCGATTATGTATCTTTGTACACAGAAAGATCGGGGAAGGGAGGGGTGAAAAAAAAAAAAAAAAGGTGTTGTTGGGATATACAATGCATCTCATAGCATCTCCTTCAGATCCAAATCCATTTGCTTGCGGATATTGACGCCCAAGAGAACCCGGCAACCATCAACAATCCTTCTAAGTTTACTCTCAGCGAGTCCTCTCGCACTCTTCTCCTGCTCGCAGTCCTCCCTCGCATCCTTTACTTTCTCCTCGCACTCCATAAGCTGCTGTTCCCATCTCATCTCCGTTCTCCGCACTCTTTCTCCACACTCACGTTCCATATCCAGAAGTTTGGCCTCCAACTCGGCCTCCATCTTTTCGGCCTTCGTTTTCCACACTGATTCACGGCTTTGCAGTTCGCAGTTTATTTCCTCAAGGCGACGCTGCAATGTTGTGTTCTGTTGTGTGGTCTCACGTGAGGAGGCAATGGCGTTCTGGAGTGCATGCTGCAGGGCTTCTGTGTCGCGGCGGTGGTTTGTGGTCGTCTCCAATAGGCCTGCATAGGTCGTTTGGAGATGTTCGAGGGCATGAGAAGCTGAAAGAAAATGCGTGTGAAGGGCCAGGATAGGCGTTGCGAAGTCACGATGAGACGCAAGCGGACTGTTTGTCATTGATGAACAAATAGCCACATTGTTCAGGCAACAAAAGCCTTCTCCTTCTTTGCGCTGGTCCGAAATATTTGAGTGTTGCTGGTGTGCACTGTTTACCACAATGATGGAGCCAAGAATCTCGCGAAGAATACTTGCGTCGTTCATACTTGATTCATCGAACATGTTGAACTCTAGTGAAGATTGGGCCTCGGATTCGCAAATGCTTTCTGTACCCATGTCAGATGCTTCATCCACTCCGCCCATTGAGTCACTCTGCGTTTTGTTTTGCTGGGGCTCAGTGGTGGTTGAGGATGACGAGACCTTTTCATTGGCAGCGACGGGATTATGTGGCTGCTCAACCAAATCCAGAACCGATCGAATGATTTGGTCGTACTCATCCCAGTTCCTCCAAGTCTCCCGCATAGCCCCAGAACCCTCCTTCGAACCTGAGGATCGATTCGATCTGGTGTTACGATGATGTTTACCCTTCCATCGACCTTTCTGCGCGGAGAACCTCATCCCATGACGGTTGTAGAACCTCAAGTGAGTCGCACGCCCGCCGTTGTTGCGGCTGATAATCCCGATGCGTCCGGGTCGTGTTTTGGGATACAAGCGTTGCTCCAGTTCACGCAGCTGGCATAAATCGCATTGGCACAAGTTGTTTCGACTCACATCGTAGTCCTTATCCACGGCTTGCGAGCCTTGGCGACCATTTTGCCAAGAGTTTCCATACCATTCTTTTTGGCTCTTCCGACCAAACTCCCCACTCTCTTCGACCCCAATTTTGCCCGCTTTTTCCTCCAAGTGATTCCATACCTCCTGAACCTGCGCCCATTGTTTTTCATAAGCGTCGAAAACCTTTAACAGCGCTCTTCTTTCCGTTGCCATACTCTGCACGCGCTCAATCCTATCCTTCAATGCAACCTTAAGCAATTTGATGGCACGATTTGCGTTATGTGCTTGCTGACGAAGGATTCGCCTGTGTCTCCGGATCCACGCCTTCCGCACTGTTGTGTGGATGTAGCGAATATGTTCTCCGAGACGAGCGCTGTGGGCCGCTTGGCTTGAGAGCCGTGTGTTTTGCGCTGTCCAAGTCGGATATGTCAATATATAAACAGGATTTGTTCCCAAACGACCCGGAAAAATATTGTTAGCTTTGTCTTCACACATGCACGAACAACCGGAAAATCAATTCGACGTGTCTCAGGGAATTGATATGGAAGGCATAAAGACATGATATAAGCAAGAGAGTAAAATGTCGTACCCTCAACCAAAGCATTCAGCTTCTCGATCTCCACCGCGAAATTCTTGTGCTCCATCAGCAGCTGTATGCGAAGCTCTTCCGGACTCAATGGAGCATTTCTTCCAAGCAACTTTCTGTTGCTATCTCCATCAAGATAATGTGCATCGGTGACTGACTGTGCTTCTGACGCCAGCTTTTTTTCCGGCTCCTTGTGGTACTCGCTCGTAGTATTCGCCATTTTAACGGTCTCCGTATTGTGACCCTCTCCTTCGCCACAGGCGAGTGTGCGCTTAATGGCTTTCAACCTTTGCGCAAGTCCCTGGGTTATCGAGAGAATGAGTTTCGACTCAGAGTCAGCGAATGCAACACTATGAGCGCCTCCTCCTGTCATGTGGGTATGTACAGCCGCTGGGGTTTGGCTTTTTTTCACGCCTTCGTTGGGCGGGGTTGCATTTGCAAGTGTCTTCATGATTTGCCCTTTGTTTTTCGCGTCGATTTGTATCCGCATGTGCTCTAATTCGCCCTTCAACGCCTTCACGAGTTCTACCGCCTTCGCGTGCTTGAGCTTCCAATCTTTAACGGTTTCTTCAAGTTTCAGTCGCACCCTTTCGTGATCTTCGTTGGGAGTCTTGCCAATAGCGGTCTCCTTTGCGTCTCTCTTGTAGTCGGCCACTGATTTGGCGACTTTCCCCCCGACATTTTCTCCAACGGCATTCGTCGCAGCAAAAGCCCCGGTACCCACACCCAGACCTTTCCTGAGGGTTTCATTTTCAGCTTTCCACTTCGCTATAACCTGCTCAAGGTACTGGGTATGATCTTTGAGGCTTTGATTTGAGACAGTAAGCTCGGTGACACGCTGCATCAACTGGTCGTTGCTTTCATGGTGATGGCGATGATGCTGATGTTGATGAGCCATTTCCGACGTGACGCTCGATGTTTCTACGGACGAGGAGGAGTTCGACAACGAACAATTCCCCGTTTCTTCATTCTGATACCTCAACTCCTCAATCACCCTTCCCAATTCTCCAACCCTCTTTCTCTCAACTTCCAGCTCCGCTTTCACCTTGGCCACATCTTCTTCCTTCGCCTTCACCATTTGGTTCATCTCCGCTTTGACCTTGGCCAACTCTCCTTCCCTCATCTTCACCACTTGCTTCATCTCCGCTTTCACCCTGGCCACCTCTTCCTCTCTCCTCTTCACCTCGTGCCTCAGCTCTGCTTTCACCTTGCCCACCTCTTCTTCCTTCTCTTGCCTCATTTCCGCTTTTACCTTGCTAATGTGTTCCTGAAACTTTTTGGAAACCGACTTTGCATCTTCGCCCCTTTCAAACTCCACATTTCGCACACGATCCGCCAACGCCCTTCTCTCCTCTTCCATAATCCGCACGCGTTCGGAGAACTGGTTTTGCGTGTTGAGAAGCTCGGATTGAAGATGTTTGATCGTCGCCTCTGCTTCACGCCGAACGTGGACAGACTCACTGCGAATCCGGGAAATACGTGCATCGATACGAATTGAGTCCATAAGGCTCGTGGTAGCGAGATTGGAAGTACTTCGGAGCGTCGAGAAGAGATCGGAAAAGGTGGATATGAAGTTCAAAGTATCGCTGTCACCACCTTGGAAATGCGACGACGTCTTCGCTGATGGCTCGTTCGCCTGTCCATGGGCAATCTTAAATTTGATTGAATCTTTTCCGCCATCCGGGGTTTCAACCAGCTGAACGACTGCGTTGTTGGTCTCGCTTACAAACGGCAGCATTGTGAGAATTTGGCGTAGAGCGGAGAAGCACGAGTGGAGACACTCAAATAGATCATCTGATTGTACACCAATCGTGGTCACTACGGTTGATTTGCCGCCATCGTCTCCCCGGATGCAAGAAAAGACAGCATCTTCTGTTGCCGTACCCATCTCCTTCAAGGAAGGCCATGACATGCCGCTTTTACCTTCAGCCACGATATCTTTCCCATCAGAGTTCTTTTTTTCCGTATCATCAACAGAGCTTGAGATCGTTGCAAGCTCCAGAACGAAGTTGATCCTCTTTTTGTCCAGCATCTTCATTTCTTTGCCTATGGCATCCACCAGCAACACCCGGGCTTCTTCATCTTTTTTCGAAAGGCCCACCACTTGGGGTAGCGGAGCAAATCTCTCCTCACCATACTTGTCAGAGTCCAGGTCGCGCTTAGTTGAAACAAACGGCTGTTGGCAAGATGGTGCTGATCCCACAGCAAAGGACGATGAAGAGGGCTCCACGACAAGTTCCTTTTCCAGTTCTACAAGGCGTTCTTTCAAAAAAGCCTCATTCTCCATCATTCTCCTGTTTTCGGTCCTCAAAATTTCGTTCTGCTGGAGCAAAGATTTGATCTCCATAGATTGACGTGATAAACGTATGCGATACTCATTCAGAAGAGCAGTAGAAGGTTTCTCGTCGTCAGTGTTTGTGGTTGAGGTCGCCGTAGGGGTCGTGGACTGCGAAGAGCTGTTATTGCAGGACGCCTCTGGTCTATCCACCGGGCGGCTCACTGTCTCACGCAGCAAACTGAGCTCGCTTTCAGCAGCGTGCAAACGATGGCGCAGAAAAGCAATTTCATCACGGGAACCTGTTCCGATCCACCCAATTGTGCTCTTATTGTTGAGAAGGTGTTGCTGGTCAGATATTATTGTGGCTGCAGGTGGTGCAGGTGCTGACTGCTGTTCCGATGAGGATGACAAAAACGAGCTGCCGTGTATCCCAGAGCCAAGGCCTACAGTATGATCTTGTTGATCTTGATTTGTCGCGGCCTTCAGTGCGATTGTGGTTTCTTCGAGCTGCTGTTGCAGCGTCACATTATCCCGCTCGAGATGGGCGACAACTTTCTGCAAGTGCACAAGGGTCGAGTGATTGTCATTTTTGTTGGATGCAGCAGAGGGAAATGTGGGCATTGCTCCTGGCAGTGCTGCCGCAGCAGGTGAGTTCGATGATTGAGATGGTCGTTTCTCCGCTTCTCGCTGCTTTTGATAGGACGGAGTAAACGATTGGTTTATGTCACTGGAATGAGGTTCGCTAGCAGACGTGGAGGCAGTTGGTATCGAAACTGAATCGATGATGAAAATAGAGGAAGTATTAACACCAGCAGAACTCATATCATGGCTCCCTTCATCGGCTTTGGGCTTCATGCCATGAGTTGCTGGCGCTGTAGTATCCCTCCCGTTGCCATTTGCCAGGTCCTGTAACAAGGGCTGTCGATCGACATCACTACCATCACGCTTCGCTGTTTTTGTCAGTAGAAGGTCGATCGCAACCATGTCCTCCCCGGTATCCGCACGGCCTTCACCTTTCGACGCGGGAAGAGAACGGTCTGCTGCAGATTCAGGAGGTTTGTCCAAACTTCCTCGTGGTAATGGTTGTTCATGATCTTTCGGGTTTGAGTATGCCTTACGTTGGTTCCGCGATCTTGCTGCTCCCCCATTTGGAAACACAGACGAGCGCCCACCTCGTGCAGGTCTGGAACTCCGTTTCTTGCCTTCCAAAGCATTGTCCAGCGCGGAGGAAACGTATGGTTTATTCCCATTGAGATTTTGGCTTTCTTCTTGAGACGGCTGTTTGGAGCTGCCTCGCAGTCCATCTTCACATAAGGCAGGATCCGTGCCGTTGTTCTTACGCTTCTTGAGTTCAGAATTGACCGTACCCCTCTCAAACTTGCGAAGGGTATCGTGGATAGCAGCGGCTGTCTTGACGAGTTCAGATGCTTTTGTGTTGAGGTTAAGTGCGCTTTGTGACGACGCTTTTTTTGCTGTTATCGTTGAATTTTCTTTGTGGGAACATGCAGATGAGGTCGAATGAGGTTTCGAGGACCCTCCATGCTCCTGCTGTACCATTGTTTCCGTCACGTCACGTCGGGATTTGCGATCGTCCCTCAAGCGTCAGGCGTCGTCCGTTCCAGAGAATTTACACGTCAGAAGAGCATCCGAAAGGACTCTTCAAAGGCTACCGACTGGCTTCTTGGTATTTCGCGTGTTCTGTGTAAGTATTTGGGTTCAGTCCCATTCCAAAACCGGTTGGATTGCAAGACACAAATGCAGGAAAGATTCAAAAAAACTAAACCTCAGCTTAAGATCCAGACAAGTGGTGAATGCACGATGAATCAGAGCGCGTTCACAGCTCACTTGTTCAGCGGAGGAAGTGACGCGGTCTTGTCGGGTGACTCAAGATTCGATCCTTTGGTCAGGCGGGCTGTGAGATTTAAAACACCGACACCTCGACGTTACACACACGTCCCTAAAAACGTCGAACGTCGCTTTGTTTCAAAGTGCTCAAAGGTGGAAGTCCCAAAAAACACGGACCAAAGAACGATTTTTAAGTGGCATTTCGAACTTACTGTAACCCATTTTCGTTATTCACACCTACCAGGTCGCTAGGGTCAGGAAAAATGTTCGTCTACTTAAGCAAGAAAGTCGCCATTCCCAACAATGTCAAACTGCGAACGATTTCTTGGAACAACGACCAAGGCTGGATCGCCTGCGGAGGCGACGACGGTCTCCTGAAAGTACTCAAACTAGATCCAGCCCCAACGACAAACACGACATCCGCTAATTCATCGTCAAGCTCCCAGCAGCAAGATGGCCAAGTAGGAAAGTCCAAAGGCGGCGGGGCGGATGGCGGCGGGGCAGCTCCTTCTGCACCCTCAAATCTGAGCATGAACCAGTCATTGGAAGGGCACACAGGTGAGAAAAGCATCCCGTATTTGAAGGACTCTCATCTGTGCATTTTTGGCGAAAGGTGGAAAACTGATCCATGAAACCCTTATTACCCCCCTTATTACCCCCGAAATTTAGGTGCTGTTTTGCTCTCCACCTGGAATACTCAGCATCGGAAGCTAACCACCTCGGACTCTCAGGGTCTGATCATCGTATGGATACTCTACAAGGGCATGTGGTATGAAGAGATGATCAACAACAGGAACAAAAGCGTTGTGACAGACATGCAGTGGAATCGTGACGGTGAAAAGATTTGCATAGTATACGAAGATGGTAATGTCGCAACGGAAACAGGGTCTGGCAGTTTCATATTTTCGACAAAGTTGAGGTTGATGTACATCATCGTGAAATTCCTTCATACCTCACTGGTCCAATCTTGTTATCGGCAGGAGCGGTCATCGTTGGTTCGGTTGATGGAAATCGCATCTGGGGCAAGGAATTCAAAAATATGCAGCTCGCACATTTACAGTGGGCTCCCGATAGTAAGGGTATTTTATTTGCGACGGCAACGGGCGAGTTGCAGGTGTATGATGCGAACGGAAATTTCAACGTATGTGTGGACTCTACCACCTTGTCTTACTTCATTTGACTTCAGCTGAGTAATATATCGAGCATCACGATCCTTTCTTTCGAACCGTTACCTCACATTAGGGCAAACTGTCCACAATACCCGAGAGTGCTGCGAACGTGAAGATAGCGGCCATGGATTGGTAACTGAATTTTCCGTTCCGTAACTTGCTATGAAAAAGGAACAAACTAAAACAAGAACAATATATAAACAATTTTCTGCAGGTATAACGGCGCGAATGGTTACATGGAACCGCGGATCCCATGCTTAGCCATATGCTTCGAAAATGGTCGTATTTATATCTTGAGAGACGATAAAGATTTAGGTATGAAAACCACAAAGTCTTTGGACGTTGCTACTGGCTAAGATCGCTGCAATAACCAAAGGTAATGATTTGACGTGAAAGATTCCGTCGTGATCGACACCAATATGCGTCATGTGCGAATGAAGTGGAATCATAATGGGTCAGTCCTTGCAGTATCGGGCACTCAATCCATCGTAAAAAGCACCACGGGCACCACTCCCTCAAATTCAGGTATGCCGTCGGGGAAAATCGAAGAAGCTAAGGAGTACTGCGTAGTCCAGTTTTACGGACCGTACGGCAATGTACGTATCCCTTTTCCGCAACTCTTTGTGTTCCATCACCGCTCAGTTCGACGTGTTTTACGTATGATGAGACATTAACTTGGGTTCCGGAAATTGTTGCGATTTGATTCTGCGATTCAATGTTGGCTGACCTTTTTTATCATCACACGGTCCCTCACTCGTTTGTTCGTGGGATGAACAGTACCTCCGATCCCTCAAGGTCCCGGGCAAACGCATCTCGTCTCTTTCATGGGATCATACAAGTTTGCGCATCGCCCTCGCAATTGACTCGTACATATACTTTGCCAACGTTCGCCCGGATTACAGATGGACATTCTTTGCCGAGGACGTACTGGTTTACGCTTACAATCGAAAACCGGGCGGGAGCTACGTAGGACTTGGTGTCGGGGTTGGTGCGGGAGCAGGAGTGCAAGCAGGCGCTGCCGGTGGTAGCGAAACCGTGGTCGTGTTTTGGAACACGAAAACAGGGGAGAGAGGGATTAGGTTGGTGTCCAGAGGCCCCTACATTTTGATTAAATGGGATTTGATAAGGACAGTGATGAAGCAAAATGGGGTTCCCTATCCTGCCTCTGCGACTGCTGCACCCTTGTTAATTGGGAACATCCTTCTTTTCCTTTTACGTAATGGCGCAAGGCTCTTCGGAAAACTATCCCTTCTAACCGCGCACGCAGATCATTGCCTAATAATTAATAAATTCGACGATCCGATTTCGCAAGGCGCCACGAAAACAACAGAGCAGTATGTTGACTTCAGAGGCTGTTCTTCTGCCCTTCCCTCCTCCCAATATCGTTCTAACATTTCATGTTTCTTACTCCCATAATCTTAAAAAGGTACGTTCTCGGCCTCTACAATGGCATTGGTGTCTGCGTCGAATCTCGTCTCATTGATTTTGAGCCTCGCTGCGCCGTCCTGACGCGCTCCCACGTTTTCGTCGCATCGTCAGACGGAAGCGTGATCATGGATTGGCAGTGGAATTCTGGAAGCGGGGTCGGCGGTTGGAATGGGAAGAATGCATACCTCTCTGCTGCTGTTGATGTAGGGAGTCTGGATAGTCTTAACGAAAGCGGTGGGAGCTACAAAAATGTTGCAGGCGGTCCGAAAGGTGGGATGGTCGGGGGAAAGTTAACGGCGCTGGAAGGTTCGTTCCTGACAACCTCTTTTAGAGACGCATTCCATTCCTCTGGACCAACTACATAGCACTTGAACTCACGATTCTCTTCTGCCTCTTCTTATGGACTTTATCTTCCAGTCCTTCGCAAAAAGGAAATCAAAGAGCGGGCATTCCACATCGACGACATTAAATCGATGGTATCAAGGACCTTAGGCGGTGGAGGAACCGGAAAGGATAGCGATAGGGATTCATCCATTGCGGACGTGACCGCTTACCTCGAATTGCGGAAAAGAAGGTGCGAGTCTTCATAATCTCACTATCCTTCCAAAACGTTTCAGTGCTTCTTCTCAGTGGTCCCGAAAACGCGTTGTTTTTCACTCAGCAAGTGTCATTCCATTTTTCATGAACTAAAAATTGCGGCAATCTACTCTGCTTTTTTTCCACACAAAAGACCCTCTAATGACCCCGTCACATCAATGGCGGCTTCTGACTCGCACCTCTACATTGCTCGACAGTCTGGTTCCATCCTAAAGTTCGCCCTCTCCACGTCGATGATGTCACTGGAAGGTACTATGTCGCTTCAATCACATAGAGACAGTGCGGCTGCCACATCTTCATCTACAACAGCCCCTTCCCAGCTGCCCCAGCCCGTTCGAAGCATGTATCTCAACTGCAATTCAACAAGGTTGGCCGTTCTGGATATGGCTGGCGTGTTGCGGATTTTCGATGTGGATGGTTCCAGCAGCAATGTTACTCTTTCCGGATCACCAAACAGACGGGGCACGGGCGTGGCTGGTGGTGGTGCGAATACTGGTGGGGTTGGTGGGAGCGGTGAGACCAGCGGGGGGAAAATGCTGGACTTGGAGAGAAAGGATGTGTGGGACGTCAAATGGTAAGCTTTTTGGCTTTGACATTCCCTGTTTCGCATCTTGATTCCCGCACATTTATGAAAAGCTGTTTTGCCTCACAGGGCACAAGACAACCCGGAGCTATTTGCCATGATGGAGAAGACTCGGATGTATATCTTCCGCAATCTGGATCCAGAGGAACCTATTGCCTGCGCTGGATGTATCCTGCCATTTATTAGCGTCGGAAATGATTGAACACAGCCCAGAAAAACGGCGTTTATTGCAACCTTGACTCATCTCATCAAATCGGGCGGCATTTTTAAACCCTTTGTCTCTCCGCAAATACGTGCCCAAAAACTATTGGGGGGGATGCTCTCTCTGATTTTAACTCTTCCTTTTCGTTCGATTCTACAGACATTTGTTGCTTTAACCAACTTCAAATCAAGGCCGTCATGCTTGATGAGATTATGAGGGATCCTGACGCAGCTCCGCCTGTAAAGGAGCAGCATGTTGTGGAGTTGGAAACTAAATCGCTACGGGATACAAGGAGTGAGTGACAAACTCGTTTCCGCCGCTTTCTGGAGCATGTACATATATCTGGGAATAGCGTGTTCGGAATTCAGCCCTTCCTTCATCATTCCGACTGACTGATCACGGAATTTTTTTCTGTTCGCGGCCATTATCGAACCTCCCAACCAACAAGATATCCTGAATCAGGTCGGACTCGCCGACGCGGTGACCTTTGTGGACAACAACCCACACCCGCGGCTCTGGAAGCTCATTGCGGAAGGGGCGCTCGAAGTCCTGGAGTTGGGCGTGGCACAGAAGGCGTTTGTGCGATGTTTAGACTATGGTGGATGCCAGTTTGTGAAGAAGTTGATGAAACTGGATGTAAGTTTCGGTAGTCGCGAGCATTCGCAATGATTCGTTTTCTTTCGATATTCACTTCTTAGTGCTTTTTTGTGGGTTTTCAACTCCTGGTGATTTCATATCATCGTTAACTCGCGTGTCTTCCCTTTTCGTCGATTCTTTTCTTACATGGTCTGGATCTAAATAGGATCGCCAAAAACAACGCGCTGAAGTTCGCGCTTACTGTGGTCAGTTTGACCTGGCGGAAAAATGCTACCTCGAACTTGACCGCAAAGATCTGGCCATCGATCTGCGTATCCGCCTAGGCGACTGGTTTCGAGTTGTTCAACTTATCAGGAGCAACCCGACTGCGACGGGTGCAGTGGGAGCCGGTGTTGTGGTGCCTCCTCCCCCCTTGGCGACTGGTCCAGCAGGAACCATCTTCAGTGTGGGAGGACCCGAGGCCGCCATGCTTCTTAGCGCAGCAGCTGCTGCTGCCGCAACTGGCAATGCAGGTCTTGGAGGATTGGTGCAGGGTATCGTCAATATGCTTGGTGTGGCGGGTGGAACCGGAATGGCTGCGGATGACATTTTGTTAGAGAAGGCTTGGAACGCAATCGGGGATCACTATCACGAACGGCGGAAATGGTAATATTCGGAAACAGACATGTTTTCTGCAACAGACCAGAGAACCTCAATCTTGGTATTAACTGTGTGTCTATGGCACAGGGTGCAAGCGATAACGTATTACGCGCAAGCGCGGAATATGGAAAAACTCGCTGAATGCTATTACGTGGTTGAAGACTACGATGGGTTGGAAAAGCTCGTTCATGCTTTGGCTGACAACCATCCTTTGCTCAAGGTTAGTATCTTCAACTTTCTGAATCTCCATTCCTGAACAGGCTTCTCTGCATTCTACATTTTCCCGGTCCTCACCGTCGATATTCTCCACACTACTCCTTTTTCACATGCTTTTAGAACATTTCAAACAAATTTGTAACCGTTGGGATGTGCGATCAGGCGGTTGCCGCGGTTCTCAAAGCCGGCGACATCAAAGCTGCTGTGGATATCTGTGTGCATTTGAATCAAGTACGTGATCCATGGAATTCGATTACTTTGCAGTCATTTTAAAAACTTTGCATGCACGGATCTCCGCCTGCTTGGCCTGATGAATGCCGTCACACGTCTCCCCCCCCACCAATTCCGTTAAAAGTGGAACACAGCGGTCGAACTGGCCGAAATTCACAAGTCAAAGGAAATCGAAACGTTGCTCGCAAAGTATGCGTCGTATCTTTTGGAAAAGGACAAACTTTTGAACGCGATTGAGCTATACAGGAAGGCCAACCACTGTCAAAAGTCGGCAAAGCTGTTGTTTGAGGTATATTGAGGTGCTGCGGAATAAAATCTTCTCTTGGTTCCTCTTTTTCTCGCTTCCCCCTCTCGCGAAGCGACTTTAATGATCTTTGGTCGTTTACTGCCCTCACAACAGCTTGCTCGAAAAGCCGCAAAATCAAATAAGAACCCCATGCGCGTAAAGAAGCTTTATGTCCTGGCTGCTTTGGAGGTTGAGCGTTTCCACCATTTGAATAAAGGAAGCAAAATGCCACAGTTGGACCAGGTTGGTGCTTTTCCATTCGATTTTCCCTCTTTGGGTTGGGTATCGTTCTGCTTAACAGCTTACCGGGATGTTCACAATACTTTGGAAAGACTGCCGCAGCTCTTGACAGCTTTCTTGTTGAGGATGCCCGAATTTCGTCAATATCCGGACCACCGGCAGTGGGTCGTAAGTCCATTGGTGGTGGTAGCATAGGTGCTGCATACAGCGCTGCCGGCAATGCAGGCGGTCTTGTAGGCTCGGGCGACAAGAGCTTCTTGGAAGAACCATGGCGGGGGGCGAAGGCATACCATTTCTATTTGTTGGCGCAACGACAATATTACGCTGGAAACATGGATGGGGCTGTGAAAACGGTGAGTGGTGTTCACCACAACGTGACAAGTAATCAAATCCGGTTCAATCCGGTTCACATATCCTCCCTCCCTTCATGGCCAACTGATGTGCATTTATCCTCAAGGCGCTGCACCTTCGCGAGTACGAGGATGTCATTGAGCCCAAGACAATATACAGCTTGCTGGCGCTCGTGTCCCTTCACAACAAGCAACTTGGGACTTGTTCGAAGGCATTTATCAAATTGGAATCTTTACCCGATGGATCGGACGAGGAACGCGAGATGTTTGAGAATCTGGCTTTGAGCATTTTCACCAAGTACGGACAAAACCAGATCAGATACAGAACCAAATTCCTATCCTCCTATCCTTCCCGTTTCCACCGCTTCCTTTAGCACCTCGTTGATACTTTGATTTAATTCGTGGTTCCGACATCAGATGGAAGTCTTCTTACCCCCGTGTTTAATCTTTTCGTAATCCATTGCCCTGATCAGGTTTCCTCCAACTGACCCATCAAACCAACAAGTCCCGTGCTCAAACTGCGGTATTCCTATAAACGATAGGTATGCATGCTGATTTTGACAAATGACAGCATGCGACAATTTCAATCCTAATTTTTCCTTTCTATGTTGTTGGGGTGTCGACATGATGTGGTTTTGCGAAAACACACATCCGAACAGCTTGACGAGTTGTCCACACTGTCGTTTCACCTTCCCTACATGCATCGCTTCAGGCAGGCCGATTGTTGATTTCCATCATTTTGTGTGTCCAACGTGTAAGCAACGGGCGATCGACACAGAGATCCACGGACTTACGTGTTGTCCATTGGTACGTAAATGGAGGAGAAGGGGGCAACTGGACGAACATTGAGCCAGTAATGTGATTTTCCCTTCATAAAGTCGCTGACACTCTCTCAACGTCTCTAGTGCCATTCAACACTTTAAGAACATTGGGATGGATGACTACTGGACTACCGCACACTTTTTGTCTTTCATATCGAGGTGTGAATATGAATTGAAATGCGGACAAATAGGAAGCACTACTGAACTACATCATAAAATTCGTGACGTAAATAAGATAAGGACATCAGTTACAAGTTTTCTTCTGCCTTCTCCACTTTAGATTCTCCTCCTCGCCCCCTCCCCTTTTTCTTCTTTACCCCACATCAAGAGTTCAGTGGTGCTTCCTGCTGCATTGCGTGGAACGGCATGGATAGATAGAAAGAGATGATGGGATGGATGTCTGAGCAAAAGCTTAACCAATCCACGAACAAAATGCAAACAAAAACCAACTCCTTCAAGCAGATGGGCAACTTCTTTCAACTAACCTCCTCTTCCTCAACGGCTGCGTCGCGATCGGTTGCGGGGCGGGTGCATCCCGGATAACATTCATCTCCCCAAAGTAAAAGCATCTGAACCCGTCCGCCGTCTCTGCGACCATATCCAAAAACACATTGTACACTGGATATGTGAACACCGTTTCGTTGAGTGTCAGGTCGAAGGCTTGGATTGTGTTTTCGAGGAGGGGCTGGCCGACGAGCTGGTCAAAGGATTGAAGGAGAGAGCCCTCGACGGTTTCTACCATATTCACTTCGGTGATCTGTATTGAAGAACCAGATGGAATCGGGTGAAGGGGGAGAGTAAGAGCGAAGGCGATGGCTGTCAGTCAAATCGCGATGCCATTGTTTGGTGTGAGAGAAAAGCAACTGATGGTGACTTTACCTTGACAACTTCGATTTCAGGGAAGGTTTTGATGAGGAACGGCATTGGATCGCGAACGTACACTTCAGTGGGTGCTCCATTGATGTCTCTCGGGTTGAGGTACACGAGGCCTTTTGCGAAAGAAAGCGCAGCGCGCATCGGACAGAAATGAGAGTGGAAGGGGGATAATCAAAGGGCAACGCGTGGCGCGGTTCAGATTAGCATTGAGGTCGCAAATGTTTGAGGTTCTCTTTCCCTTCGCATCCAAAGCAGAAACACCCTCCAATGTTTCTTTCGCTCCGAAGCCTTCCCCTTCTTCTATGATGTCTTCCCGATTCTCACCATGGCACGGGTATTGGCATTCTTCGGATGCATCACATGTAAGGAATGGCATGGTTGGTTCTGGATTTGCTGCAACTATTTCACCATCAGCCTCGGTCTCATCTGCACGCACGACAAGTGCGTGAACAAGAACCATGATGAGGGAGAGAAACGAAAAGAAGAGACGGACTGTCCGTGACTGCCGACGCATTTTGAATTGTTCTGGACTACTGGTTTCGGGTTGGAGATTTCGATTTTGTAGAAGCGCACTTTTGGGGATACGCTGTTGAGTTTTTTGGGGCGTAAGCTTGGGATATTGGAGAAAAGCCGCGGCGGCGCCTTGCTTCGTTTCTGTTGAGGATTGGAGCTGACTTGAAGTTGCTCAATGAAAGAGCGGTCGAGTTTTTTATGTCTCGGCTTTTCAAAATCCTCCAAGAAAGTTGTTTTCCAGCAATATATCTTTATGTGGCTATGCTTTCGTTTTTGTGTGTTTTTTCCTTTTCTGTTGTTCCGTACAGTGGTTGGTAATTCTCTTTCCTCTTTTGTCGTATTCCAGTTTTCAATTTCCCAGTGAGTTTATTTTCCCCGGTGTTTGGTCCTCTGACCCTTTGCACAGCCCACTGCAATATATGAACACAGATGTTAATAGCCGGTATTTACCAGCAGTTGCTCATGAAAAGTACCAATCACAGTGTATGATCGCGTTGAATATCGAAAACTCCTCCATTACCAGGGTAGGATGTGGATATCCCGCTGATTGTTTGTGTTGCCGTCTAGTATTTTCTTTTGAGTTTGGGCCAGCACGCGACCTGCCAAAACAGAGAAAAACAACAGCGATGACGACAGGGAAAAGATGATGCCAAAATACAACACCGCCCCATTGGCTGATCAATTGCGAAAAGTATCCAAACATGTCAAAAATCTTAGAAGGTGAGCAAGAGCGAAAATTCAGTAAGGTTTATCAACTTTTGGTTTGCGGTCGAACCAATTGAGCGCACAGCCCCTAGTCATCCCTAGATGAATGACATGCTTGCCCAATTCTCACCACAACGAGAAGGACGCTGAGTATTCATCCTCTCGCACGTACTCGGATGCACGACCAAGCTGATACAAAACCCTGCTATATAAATATTGAGGAGAGATGTGACAGCGTTCTCTTACACTTCACCGTGCAACCGCTCTTTCAGCATCTGGATGCGACATTGATAATTTTCTCGGACTAAACTACATCATTTCTCGGCGGGATTAAAGAAAATGCTTTACAAGCGATGTCCGCGCGTCTCACCCTCCACACCCGTAGGCTTGTAATCTGCATCACCATCTCTTAACCACTTCCAAAACCAGTCACGACTCATTTCCTTCATGGACCGAGTTACTTCATGTTTTGCTTCAGACTCCACCACAACTTTGAACGATGCCTCATTCTCGGATTCGGAGAGATCACGTCCGAGCCTCGCCTTCTGCGCCTCCTTGACTGCAGCGATGAATTCCTGATTGCAATTTGCGGGTACTAGCTTATCTGAGCCACCATTTAGTATGAGTAAGGGAGTGAAGACCCAGTCCTTCTCGTCACGTTTTGTGAGGCCGCCATCCTTCAAGAGCAGAGCACTCAATTCACTGACATCTTTGTGGGGCTTGCTGGCGCCAACAGTGGTGTCGCGCGCCGTTGAGGCGGCCAATTTGGCACGCGATATCGGGTCATAGAGAGAGACTAACGTATGGAGGTATCTGTTGGTCGATACGATGGGTCCGGGCTGTCCATCTCCATTCCCTTGCTGTCCTTCGACCTCGCCGTCGTCCACTAATCCTTCGTAGTCTTCGTAAGGTTCTTGTTTTCGGGAATCTGCCGGCAAGTCGGACCACAAGATACGTGGACGTGATCGCTGATTTTGAGCAGTAGGATCTTTGCGCTTGGATGTCTTCGCAACCCTGTCACCCATGAGGGCGATGTAGTCGCCGCAACCAATGATAGAGACTGCTGCGGAGAGGCGGACCTCTGTCGGGAATAGGAAGGTGGGATCAGCGCGGGAATATTCCAAGACAACACCTGCTGCATCGGCGTCACCAAAAAAGTGTTTTGCTCCCTTGGATCACCAACACATACCATTTGCCACAGCCAAAAGCGTTGCATGCCCCCCCAAGCTAACACCAATGCACCCCCACTTTCTCGGCCGAAACTCGAGAAACATGGGCAATGTATCAATCAAGAACGACACATCCCGCGCAGTCCCAAGCTGAATGGAGTACATATCCATGGCATGGGTTTCGTTGCCTTCACGCCACGAAAAATTGGCCTTTTCATCAAGGAGGCGTGTGCCGTGGTTTCTTTGATCGAAGGCGAAGACCAGGAGATTTGACCGTTCGGACGATGAGGTGGTGGGTTGGGTTGTCAGATAGTGGCAGAAGTCGAAGTAGGACTGCGAAGTCTCTGGAGGGACGTGTGATAAGAAAGGGATCAGTTACTGAGTTGTGAGAACGCCCACCGGGCTGTTTGAGAACGTTGAAGCAAACGGAGTTAACCTACGAAGTCGTCCGTGCAAGAAAACTTGTCAAGCGGGGTGAGAACATACATAATCGATAGCAGATAATGTGATTACTTCAGGAACAAAATAACGTTTATGTTGCGACGAAGTAGAGAAACTGACAATGTGAGACACAGCGGAGTTTCAATCAAACGTACACACTCCCACGACCCATTGCTCTTCTTCAACCTGGGAGGGGGAATATGTAACAAGACTTGGTTAGCAAATCAAGGATGTGCTTGAGCTTTTGACGTTTGAGGGACGAAAGGGAAACCATACCTGCGTTGCTTGTTGTGTTGCGGAAGAACGCCTAAGCTGTTGCTTTCTTTTGATGCGAGATTCGAGGGCGTCAAGGCCAAAGCAATGGACTTGGATCCCGCCAACATTGAGCTGGCGTGGGGGTGGGTACTGTGTTGCTTGCGGTGTGTTTTCGTCTGCCATGTCGAAGTTCTAGTGTTTCGACTGTTGCCTGGCGAGTTCCCTAAGTGAAGGTAGTGCAAACTTTCACAAGGGTGAGGGTGGGAAACGTGTGTTCAATCCTCAACAGAGCTGGAGCCGTCAGTTAGGAATTTCATGTCCGACTCGCCGCTTTCCTCCACCACAATTTGCTGAAATGATGCCCTTATGCGGCAGCTGCGTTCGTTCATTTTGCCATGAATCCAAGAGGCACTTTGGTTCAACTTGAAGGTGTTTGAATAATCTCCCTCTCAGCAATAGATCAAAGCTGACGGCGAACCTGTACCCAGACCTGTACCCAACCTGTACCTAACGGTACATAGCCCGATGGCAGAAGTTGGCGAGAGAAGCAAATATGGTTCAGAAATGCTCCACAGGTAGAGAAGAACAGTGGGTCAGACAGTTTTGGAGTCACTTTGGAATGGGGTTTACAGTTTATGCTCTTGGAAGGAGGAGCGCCAAAGTGTAGCCAGAGTGCCTGGGGATAGCCAAATACGTGTGGTGTACAAAACCCCACAATGGTGGTGGGGCTTTTTCATGTCAAATGTCGTGTGATCAGCGAGGGCATCTCACAGAGCCTGGACACACCCTTTCGCCAGCCATTTCGCCAACACCAGAAACGGTAAATGATCTCTTGCATTTCTGGATTTTCACTCTGACGCGCGGAAAGTTCGGTCGGACCATGAACCTGGTTGTTGGCACAGAGACCATATGACAAGTGATACTCTCCAGAGTTGGTACTCCGAAAACGCGCGTGAGGGAAGCCGCATTTCCCCTCTTGTGGAACTGGGGCTTTGAACGTAAACGCGAGGGCGACATCTCCGCATTTTCCACTGTGGAGACATGTGTTATGGCAGGCAGATGTACCGACATTGTTTCCACTTCATATTCCTCCGAACGCAGTCAAGGAACGCAGTCCAAAAAGATATCACCCTCAGCGCCTCCCATCGCTCCCAAGTCGGCCCCGTCTCCCAAACCCAACCCGCCCCTCCAAATGTGAAAAGATCATGACATGAGGCAGCTCCTAGATCTCACACCCATCCAAGACCCCCAAAGCGGCTCTTGGACCTTCCCCTACCCCGAACCCATTCCCTTCGATTCCGCCGCCTGGGCCATCAACATCATCACCATCTTCCTTCATGTCATCGCCTTTTTCGGGAATGGGTCGATTCTTTTACTTTTGTTCGGGTCGCCGTTGGGGAAGACTTTGCTGAAGGACAGCCACTATGTTCTCCTCACTTCTTTGGTGGTTAATGATTTGTTGCTGTGTATATGGTCCATTATAACGTTGCCGAAGGATTTGATAAATGGAGGGTGGTCGTGGGGGGTTGAATGGTGTTGGGCGTTTGCGTTTGTGACGGGTAGGTGGGGGTGGAGATATCGTTGTTGGTGACGAAATCCTGGCTTTATTCTTGTTTTCTTTTCTGATAAAGTCTTTTTTGCTTACACTCTTCTTTCCCTTTCCCAATCTCCATAACTCATTTGTTCTGTGATATTGTGCGATCCATGAAGAGGTTATCATATCAAACTCCGTCTTGCTGCTGGTATTACTCTCCGTTGAGCGATACTACCGCGTCGTTCACTGGGCCAAAAAGGGAGTCTCTTTCTGGTTGGGATGCACGATACGTACGTCTCCGTGAAATGTGCCTTTTTGGTGATGAGGAAATACGTGTATCAATTTCGTTCTCTACAACCTCACATTTCCCCCCTTCCTTTTTTCCCATTATCTCGGCAGTGGGAGTCTGCATTGTCTTATTGCTCAATGCGATGCCCTTCATAAAAAATACGTATCGGTCGTTTTATGTTCTGGTTGATGGGATCGGGTTTTGGTGAGTCTAGCGCGCCCAGGCCCTTTTTTCAATCGCAATTTATGCTGGATATCTCAATAACCACCTTCCGTCGTATCCACATCCTATTCCTCTGTCGTCTTCAAAGCATAATGACCCCATCAATGGATCGGATATCCTCCTTAATCCTTGTGCTCTTCTCCATGGCGTCTCTCACCGTAATCATCGTCGTTAACTACAAACTCATCAAGCACGTATCGCACGCAAAGGGTCTGTGGGCCCTTCTAAAGGTCGTATTTGGCAACGATCAAACCCGCGTGAACAAGTTGGCTGAATCCTTCGCTGATGTGGTTGCCGATAAGAGTGTTCCCTCCTTAGTCACGCCAACAACTGATTTCGTGGTTGGTGTATGGGGCGGCGGTGGCGGCGGCGATGTTGGACCACTGAATGCTAACTCGACCACACCTGCAACGGCTACACCCGGCTCACAAGGGTTCCAAAACGGGGAGGGTTCAAAGGCGGCCGCCTTGTTTCGCCACGAGATGGAAGCACAGTTACGGCATTCCGGAGATGTTGTGCCTGTCGCGTACAATAACCCAGACACGGCGACCATTGGCACAACATCCGGAACGGGACCAGCTAAATCCATGGACGCGGTTCCTGGCGGTGGCAAATCGACAACTGGAGGGGGCGGCCTGGACCAGGAAAAGCGGGCGATTATACGCAAAATCGCGTTGCTTTGTATTGCATTCATCCTTTTGTTTTCACCGTATAGCTTTTTCGTCTTTATCGAGATTCTTGGTGTGGTGAATCGAACGCACCCAGCGATGTACATATTAGAGTACGTCGGGTTGTTGAATATCATCTTGGCGCCCGGTCTCAATTCAGGTGAGTCTACATACCAAAAACCGGCATTTATGAGCGGATTCCAACGTCTTTCGCACATTTTTTAGACTTCAATGCAACTCACAACCTTTTGTTTTCGATCCCATTTTTATTTCAGTCCTCATCATTTCGATGGATCCAACATTGTGGAACCACATTCGTAACTGTAGTTGGTGGAGGGTTCTTGGGATCCGAAAATGATGGGAAGGCGAAGTAATGGGGTACTCTGCAAAACACCTACTACGTATAAATACCCGCTTATAGCTTATAGACATGTACTTTTATTTCCTTATCTCTTACACCTACCTGTAATCTTGTAATTCCCAAGAATATTTCCTTGGGGTCGTTGAATGTGATGGCTGGTTATGGTTATTTGTCTGGGAATATGACAAGCGGCTTCCATGAGGATACCTAATAACGAAATCAAATTTAGTTCTGGGGCAAGTAACTCAGAAGTAACTTTCATAGTTCTTCAGCTTGTTGTAGCAGTGTGACTGAGCGCACTCTCAATCGGTAGTTCCGAAGGGAGACATTCTCTTGTTGTAATACACAAACTAAATTTAGGCGAAGAAGAACAAAAAGGATGAACGCACTCACACTCACCGCCGACGCTCCCCAAAGCCCTCCCATCCCCTCGGGCGACCAAGGTCAAAACACCAACGATGGCTCAACCACAGCGACGGCAGTCTCCGCACAACAAGACTCCTCCACAGCGGCAACTCCTATTGAAGAGAACAGCAAAGACAGCGCAAACCAGGACACACTGAGTAAGTCCATGAACAAAGTCGAGGAGGTAAAAGACAAATCGCAGGAGCTTCAGGAGTCCAACGATGGCTCAACCACAGCGACGACAGTCTCTGCACAGCAAAACTCATCCACAGCGGCAACTCTTATTGAAGAGAACAACAAAGACAGTGCAAACCATGACAAACCGACTGAGTCGAGTAACAAAGTCGAAGAGGTCAAAGACAAATCCCAGGAGCGCCAGGAATCCATAGAGCAACTCAGACTCGCCATCGAACAACTAGTGGAACGCACTGAGCAACGATTGGCACAACAAAGGGCAGAATTTGAAAAGAAAAGAATGAAGAAGTCTGTTCGATTTGACTGGCCTCCGAAAGTGCAAGTCTTTAAACGAAATTCACTTTTGGGGCTTGCAAGAAACAACGCCAACGAAGCAAACCCCACATCTTCAGGCAGTGCAGGGGGATTAACTACAAGTAACCAAACTGGGAGCGTCATCAACGCTTCTTCCTCTTCTTCTTCTGCGCAAGCTCCTACTGCACCATTTCCATTGAGAGGCATCCTTCGCAAACAAACCCTGTACACTCAAGCCAGGAGAAGTGGTAGAACTTATTCAACCATCAGAACAACGCGCACGTTGAGAACAACTTCAGTCAGCACTGCTCCAGAATCTGAGACAGACCACGCATTCACGTACATCGCATTCACGACCATGACCGCAATTGGGGGTGGTATTCTTGCTTACTTGTTCTTTGATAGTATGTTGTAATCGCTCATGCCGAGGGGAAGGATGTAGTAGTGGTTTTCTTTTCGATGTAAGAGGTGGAGGGATATGAAGCCCGCCGTTCTCTCTTTCCCACCGGCGGCCCCTCTTGCCTTCATTCGCAGGCAGACACATAGAAGGTATACGTTTGACCAGACATTTAACATTGATCCGGCGGAAACAGACCCACGGAATAACTTATCATAATATTAAAATTGTACATGAAGCACCACGTGCAAGGAATCAAAGAATCGGGGGGGGATTTGGATATCCGAGAACCCGACGCATCTGCAGTTGCTTCCTAGCCGCACCTCCCCACTCTCCACTTTCCCCCCTCAGCTCCCCCCCCCTCCCCATCACCGATCTGTGCCTGCAAGATGGCTTAGTATGATATTATGTATTAGAATAGAGATCAAGTAAACAAAACTCCGATGCAAACTCCAATGGTTTGTTTCCAAGTGGTTTGTTCCGAATCTTTTGTTTCGATCCCTCCTCCCGTCATGGATAATTACAAACCAAAGCACGTCATTTTTTTGAAATTCCGCACGTTCTTCCCATTCTTTCACCTGATGCCATTTTTCCGATCTTAATCCATCAATTCCTTCCTACGCCTGATCCTGTATGCTGGGATTCTATTACCTTGGTTAAAAAGGTCTCAAGCACCGTCTCCTTGTTTTTTTCCGCTGACAGTCTTCCCGGACGGTCTTCAACGGCATGAAAAATTTTCTTGTTGACAGCGGTTTCGATTTCCGCGCTTTACAGCTTGACGTCACACACCACAGCTACATACATGCACGCACAGTAGGTAAACGTCAAAGCTGCAAACGCATCAACGCTGCGAGTCTTGCTGCGGATTCCGCTGCGAAGGTTGAGTGAGATGGTTCGAATGCTGGTTCCAAAATGAAAGGCTGCTGCGCTTATTTCCTCAATAGTCCCGAACTGGCCCTGTTAAAGCCGGTTTCGATGCTATTTGCCCACCGCGGAATCTGCTGCGCAAAATGGCTTGTCGTCGGTGGTGTCGGAAACGATCGTCCCGTCCACTCGCGTCCTTGTGTGGTCCTTGTCTCGTCCTTGTGGGGGGTGGTCTTCTGCTCTTAGCCTCTTGACATGGTTCAACTTGTGGACGGCTGCCACACGCATGCCTCCTTTTTTTTCTTGATTCAAACATCCCAAGATTGTCGCAAAGCAGAACAAAGTCAAGACAGTGAGAAGGAGGTTGAGGCGGCGCTCATACGTAGCTCGTGGTCTCAGTGGAGAAACAACACAAACACCTATATAACCCTTACAAAGTCACATTGCCCTGAACTAGATTCAATCAGTCACAACCTTCCATAGAGATAAAGCCTCGATCTGGATCGTTAATTTTCAATGATCCCAACCATGAAGAACTTTCTCGTGGCGTCCCTCGCCCTCACATCCTGCATCGTCCCCAACGTCGTCTCCCTCCCATCCGGTACCGACTCAGATGCCCGCCGCGGTAGAGAGGAAGGTCTTCCACTAGTTCGTCCCAATGTCACCCGCAAGTTCAGTCACGACCCCGTCAGCCTCGGCACCATCCCCATCAAGGGTTCCGCCTACGCCTCCGTCGTCTCTTTCAGCAACTCCACCACCAAAGATCTTTTCATTTCCCAGTTCGCCCAGGTCTTCGTTACTGACAAGGTCTGGCACATCGCCAACATCGACACAGTCAAATCCAACCCATCCATCTTGAACAAACCCCCTCACATCAACGGGTTCATCACCTGGCCTAACGAAATTACGGTCGGGCCTGCGGCTGTGTTTGGACAGGAGTCGGTCGTTGTTGCCGGTGGGTGGTTCGTCCCTACGAAGAGAACTGGTGGGGTTTGGTATGCCGTTCGGAATCAGGACGGATCTTTCCAGGACTGGATCCCCGTGGTGCAGAAGCCGGAATGGTTCTACCACCGCGTTTTGTACTATGATATGGATGGTGATGGTCAGCTTGACCCAAGTGAGTATCTCTCCAGAATTTGGATTCCCAATGTTTGCTTTCACTCGCGAAGAAGTACCACGTTCCTTTCACGGCCCTAATCAACCATTATTTCCCATCTTCAGTCTCCTGCCGTGTCCAGAAGCCCCTCCTTGCCGACTTTGGTTTCGGAAAGCCCAAGGCCGCCCTCGTCTACTTCACTCGCAAGACCGGCGCAGACGGCAAAATTACCTGGACCGAACACGAAGTCAACAGCCACTGCGACGTCTTCTTCGCCATGGTCGACCTCAACGGCGACGGCAAAAAGGAAATCATCGCTGCCGAGTTCTTTGGTCGCCAGCTCTCCATCACTTACTCCACTCACCCGCAAGGCTTGTTCAGCGACCCTGCTTACGTCAAAGTAAAGACCATCGACGACACCATTGGTTCTTTCTTCGATGTCGTCTACACCGATGTCAACATGGACGGGAAGATGGATCTTTTGGTCTCGACTCACCAGGAAAAGCATGAGGAGATCAGCGGTGGTGTTTACGCGTACGAGCTTCCTCCTAACGGTGACTTCCTCAACGGCGAGTTCAAGAGACACACTTTGGCCAACGGTTTCCCCGTCATCAGCAACTTCCCGAAAGAGGCTGCTCCGTAAGTCATCACCCCAATCTTTCTCCGAATCCTTCCTCACTTCCCGCCCTTTGATTTCAGCAAACTCTCTTGCAATCAAACCCATTCACACCTCAATCCCCCTCAAATCTCTTCTCCCT
>JADGJF010000082.1:0-11653 GCA_027596845.1 Quaeritorhiza haematococci | reverse complement strand
TCCCCCCACCCTCACCCCATCCAGCGGCCAAGCCCAACCCTTCCAACTCTTCAAGAAAAACAAACCCTGGATCGTCGTCGCCGGTGACGGTTCCTGGGAAGCCCACCTCCTCCGGCCCGGTTCCGAAGACCCAAACAACTGGGACTACACCTACGAAACCCTCCACGACTGCAAAATGACTGTCGGTGGTATCGCTGTCAACGATATCGACAACGATGGTGTCCCTGAAGTCTTTATTCCTTGCTTTGAGTTGGGGAACGGGCGGACTGAGGTTTATACTTTTAAGCCTACTGGCAACTGAGAACTTCGAGATTCAGAAGAGGGTTTAGAGATGAGGAAGTTTATGTTGAAGTGGTTTCGCATTTTTCCACGCATTTTTTCATAAATCTCACGCATTTTTCACGTTGTAGATAGTCTTAGAGCATTAGTTGCAACTTAGACTGAAGAGTTTGCTTGTTGTTTTTTGGTCTTTGTTCGACTTCGCATCTTGTTGGTTTTTTCACAAATCTGAAATTTTCAATAGACGCCATCTTGCATGAAATTCGTAATATTGTGAACATCATCATCTCATGGTGGGGTTTGACTCGTCTTCAGATTCGTAGATGGTGGAAGTTTTTTGATGTGGAATATTGAGTACTCTTCACTCTCTCGCATTCGCAAACAAGGGTTTTCCGCTCGGGTGTCTGTGGATCTCTTGTAGAGTCAATGCAGAGAGAAAAGGTTCAAAAAAACTGTCTCAGACTTCGTCTCACCCAAGTCGGACTCTGAAATTCCAGATCGGTGTAACATCACATGCATGAAACAAAAGCAAACAAGACTGAGAGGAAAAGGAAATCATGTTGATCCGTTGAGAGAACACCAACGCGGACGCGCACGAGAACAAACTATCTATCTCAAAGCGTTTTACAATCATTTGAACCTTCGCTCTCTTTTGTCTCGTGCAAACAAACCATAAAAGTTGCAAGCAAACACTCCCATCCAGTCGTCCGAGACCTCTTACTGTCTCCGCCCACTCTTGTTCTTCACCCTATCCCCTCTTTTCAACCCTTCCTTTCGACCCACGCACCCATGAATATTCTTCAACCTCATCCAACAACACCTTTTCAACAACTCCATATTTGTACAAATTCTTCGCCTCATTTCCTCACTTTTTAACTTTTACTTTTACTGATTCATTCACATGCCTCTAGCAACCATCACCAGCCTGCATTTTAATCGTTCCCCGCTATCCATCCCCAATTGTATATACACCTCAATCAAATACTCCGCGTTTGAGCGGGGGATTTGGCTTCAAAATATCCCATATCATGTGCGTCGATGGCAACGGCGAGGACCCCCTTCTTTTTTTTGAACAGAGGATGGACGCGGCCGGATGTTTGCATGTCTTGAATCAGTAACGCCGCTGCTGCTGTTGATGCATTTGCTGATGCTGGTGTTGTTGTTGTTGTTGTTGTTGGTGTTGGTGTTGGTGCCGTTGCTGCTGTTGGTGCTGTTGGTGTTGTTGTTGTGGTGGTGGTGGCGGCTGACCACCCGGGTATGCACCGCCAACACCAGTCGTCGCAGTGGTGGGAGTGTGCCCAGTATAATACATTGGCTGTGCTGACGGTGCGGGTGCTTGCTGCATTGGATGCTGGTGGTGCGGAGGGTGGGTGAGCGAATGCGAGCGTTGTTGGAGGTGTTGTTGTTGCTGCTGCTGTTGTTGCTGTTGGTTTTGTATTGAAGGAGGATGATTGGCGCTGCTGCTACCATACGTCGCTACGGGCATCATTCCAGGCCATGGGGCTAGAAGAGACGGATGAGAGGGGTGCGAAGGGGGTTGTTGATGTTGATGTTGCGGCTGCTGTGAATGGAGATGCTGTTGTAGGTGCGCTTGATGAGCCGACTGACTTTGCTGCTGCTGCTGCAACACATGCATTTGTTGTTGCTGCGGAAGCGATTGCGGTAGCTGCTGCTGCTGCACGGCTGCACCATGCATATGTGACGGATGATACAATGATGAGGCCATTAATGATGAAGTCGGTGGGGACACAGAAGAAGAAGATGATGATGCGGAGGAAGATGACGACGACGTCCGTCGTTCGACACGCTGATGTTGTTGCTGATGTTGCGGTGGTGTTGCCTGCGTCTGCTGCGTCGTTTGATTCTGCTGCCGCACCATATTAAAACCAGGAACGCCTGTTGGGGTCGCATCTCCATCACCCAAGATGCCCGTAATCCCAGCTGACATTGGGCCCCCTAGCCCCATCTCCATTCCCATTCCCATCCCAAGGGCAGCAGCAGCACCCCCAATATCCATTCCCATCCCTATTCCCATATCCATGCCCATGCCCATCGACATACCCATGTCCATCCCAGGAAGAGTCACATCAACATTGAAGAAGTCCGCATCCAAAAAGTTCTCAACGTCAAGTAACGGCACAGAAACTACAGGAACCAATGGAACTTGCATTTGCACCGATGGTTGCGGTATCGGGGCAGTTGGGGCACCAGTACTGGCAGGGGCACCACTAACAGCAATATTGGCACTTGGGGATGGTTGCGCTTGTGCTGATTGTTGCTGCTGCTGCTGTTGAGGGTTGACCCCGCCAGGGCTGATCATCGGCCCAACGGGACTCAGTGGCGACGGCTGCATCAAGGTCTGCGCCGCAACAGGTGTCGGTGGCGCGCCCGGTCCGGATGGTGGCGACGGCTGCAGCTGCTGGATGGACGCCGACGATGGAGCGTACTCAACCGGAGAAGCTGAAAGGGGCCCTGCAGACCCAAGGGCGATGCCAGCGGACGGTATTCGGCTGGACCCACTGGCCGGGCCTGTGCCACTGGTGGCGCTCCCCGTCATGGACATTCCACCCATGGCTGACGCTGATGTGGCTGCAGCGGCGGCAGCAACGCCCGTCATGAGCGAAAGGGGAATGGTTGTTGTTTTCGTTCTCACTACCGATGGAGGCATTTGAGATGGCGGAGCTGGGGGAAGGTGGTGTTGTTGCGGCTGTTGTTGCTGTTGTGTTTGCTGCTGGTGTTGCTGATGTGAGCCAGCCTGCAAGTGTTGCCCGATTTGCTGCATCGTTTGGTATGAGGTGGAGGTGGCCGAAGAATCTGCTGAGCTTATCGATGGATGGGATGACATATATCGCGGTGCTTGGTACTGCTGCTGTTGAGGTTGTTGTTGTTGTTGTGGTGGTGGTGGTGGGGCTTGATACTGTTGCGGCACATACGCTTGATGACCATACTGAGGATGAGGCGTCTGCTGTTGCTGCAGTTGCTGCTCACTCAGTCCTTGTTGTTGCGGTTTCCCCACGGGCGGCGGTGCCTGAAGATTCTGCGACGAAGGCGATTGAGATTGGGCTTGTTGCTGCTCTTGCTGTCGCTTCTTGGTCCGATGCATCATCCATTCGTTATTTATTGACTCGTCCAGCCACCGATAACCCACCCCGTTTGAAAGTTGATCGCCCAAAACACCGGGAGTGGGAACACCACCAACCCCATCTGCTCGGGCGGCATTGGATCCCATGCCCACGATACCCACTGCCGCAGCGGACGAGGCCGAGCCGTCTGTCCTTGAGCCATCACCTCCCGCATTTCCCGTGAAGCCCATACCCGTTGCTCCCTCACTACTGCTTCCAGGTCTGTTCTCCCCACCATTTGCCGGCACTTCAGTCGAAAGACCACCAGCCCCTGCTGCCCCTGCTGTTTGAGCCGCATAACCACTTCCGATAGCATTGGCACCTCCACCATGATGGGCCTTACACGACTCGTACAAATTCTTCAATACAGCATGCAACCTCCCCGACATGAACCAGTAAACAGACATCCCACTTAGAGCCTTAACATGCACTTCCGCTCTCCGTGATGCGACGGCGAATGTTGCCTCGATGTTGTTATCACCTTTACCTTTTGCAGATGTTGCTGCCCCTCCTCCACCATCTGAACTCACATCCGTACCGGTGCCGTTGCTATTGCTCCCAACGCATGTCTGCATAGTCAGTATATGTATCAACCCCGACTGAAATATGCAAAACCCCACAAAGGGACTGAAGTACCGGAACGACGGATTTGTTGACATTACTTTTTCGAGAATTGAGCATATACTATTGGCCGAGCTGCTGCAGACGACGAAGGATGGTGATGAGTGGAGGAGTGCGGGATTTGCTGCGTTGTTGCCGCTCGTATTTGATGTAGGTGTGTTGGTAGGGCGGAGAGGTGAGCCTAATGAGGGTGGTTGAGCAGGTGATGATGTCGTATCGTTATTCTTACCATTTGATTGCTGCGGCTGCTGTTGTTGATTTGCGGACGATGTATACTGCCACAGTTTCTCCATCATCTTGGGCCGGTGCAGCATGACAACGCACGTATGATAAAAAACGTGAAGGTACGCCACAAGCCACGCGGGGTCATCCGCGGGTCTTTCCATGGTAAACACCTGCGGGGCACCACCACCAGCACCCTGCTCCCCGTTCGCATGACTTGCGCGCGTGTACTCAACGTACCGCTCGTACACGTCATGCGGGAACCGTTCCCCGAGAACCCGAATCCACTCAGGCAAGGCATTGAACCATTCCCGCAGGGATGCGTCAAGCATTGAGAGTTGAATGTCGTTGTCTGCTTTCGCGAATGCAGATGCACTGGTAACGGCACCGACACCCCCACCAACCGCCAACGACGACATGAGAGATGCGGTACCAGCTCCACTTCCTCCATCACCCATGCCTCCTTCCCCTCCGCCACCTTTCCCCGTTCCACCACGGTGCCGTTGTTGCTGATGCTTGCACACGTTCGTGTACTCCACTATCTTGCCAAAAATCTTGATAAGCAAGATAAAGTAACCCATTGGATTCTCAAGGGGAACCCCCGGAGTGAACGGGTTCGTGGAAGTCAGAACAGCAATCTGATACGAACTGTCAACGTTCGATGATGACGACAACGCGGCCATATGAGACGAGGACGACGAAGACGCCGAAGAACCATTCACATGACCATGACCACCGATCATAGCCCCAGCCCTCGAGTTCCCCACCACCGGCACCTCATCATAACTCGACACCGTCCGCCACGCAAGCTCCGTCGAGAACAGATAAACCTTGCAATCTTTCTCGTTGATGATCATGGACCGATCTGCGGCGGCTCCGGCGTACCGGTCGAGGACGAAGCAATTCCACCAAAGCCGCCGACGGATCTCTTTTTCGAGCCATGTTGGGTTGTGGTTGGCGGTTGCGAAGGACTCATCGAATTCTGGCTCGACGTTGAGTTTAAGTTCTTGTGCCATTCGAATGGCCATACCTGAATACATCCAAGCGGCGGAACCTTGGGAGATTATGAAGGGTGAAGGAAATGATGTCATTGTCAAAGGATTTGACAATCAAGTCGAACCAAATCACTTGAAACGAAATCAGAGGCATCAAATATACATGAATGAACAAGCGAAGAGAGTGGCCTACCTCTACCGGAGCCTATGTCGAGCAAGATGGCATGAATGAAGAACATAGGGAAAATCAGCACAAAAAAGTCGCAAACCATCTTCGAACGAGAAGATACCATTGATTTTCAAACATACATTCAACTTACCGGCAGCATATGTAGCAAGCAGCAACAAAGCCTCCACCGTCGACAAACTCGGCACATCCATGAAATGATCCACAAGTTCCCTGGCGCGAATATAAAACGGGTCGCCCGCGCTAAACAGAGCATTGCCGTTCGCAGGGGTGATGATGGCCGGGTTAGTGCAATACCTCGCGGCCAACGCAAACATGGCGTTCAGAAGGAGCGGTGATGTGTTGGGTAAGTTGGCGAGAAAAGTCTTCCGGTGGGTCATGGGCATGATGGGGTATATATAGTCGAAATAGAGCTCGATGAGCTCATCAACAACGCTTGGTGGCAGATCCATGCCTCCGAGCGTGGCGGAACTGAGTCCCGACGTGATGGGGCGAGATGTTGAAGCGATACCCGACGTGGATCTGGAATAATCCCCCGCAACGCCGACCTCCGCAAAGACATTGTGGTCCTGCGGCTCCAAACCCAACTGAGACGAACTGGCACCCGACAACGCCGACATAGGACTGGAGAGCATACTCCCCCCAGACGCACCACTCTGCAACCCAACAGGGAGATTGATGGAAGATGTCGAGGTGAGTACCCTGGGCACCTGTTGCGAATGTCGATGTTTACTTTTCTTCTTCTTTGCTGAGTTGGGACGACCGCCACTTCCTGAAACCATACCCTCTGAGGATGACGACCCATCCTTGTCCACCAGCTCCACAACTCGCAGCACACTCCCCTCCTCGGCCACCTTCATCAAGCCCTGGTCCAGGTTGCCGCCTTTAACTGCCGCCTCGATCTCCAAGACGGCCTCCATCTCCTTGAGCCGGTTCTCCAGAGACTCGATATAGCCTGGACGGGGTCCACGCTTCTTTGCGCCTCGAAAGTAAGAGCAAGGGATGCTGGCTCGGACACAGTTCGAACACGCCGGTTTCTCGCCATCGCATTTCACTTTCTGGATGAGTCGAATTTGGTTGAGTGGTGTGGTATTGCGAAGATTGGGGAATCGTTTTTCGGTTAACCATCAGTCATATCTCAGCATGGATAGAAAAGGAAAATATGACTCCTTCTGCAATTACCTTCTTATTGCAAGCATCACAGGCCTGCGTCACGCGCTTACGTTTCTTCCCAGCAAGAGAATTGTCACCATCCCCTGACCCACCCGGCCCCGGGGATAAGTCATGCTGCTGCTCCTCGGAAAACGTGCCCCCTCCGCCGGGCATTTTCCTTGTTGTCTTGGGCTTGCTTGGTGGCCCGCTATCCTCCTCGTCGAGTCCTTTTCACTTCCCAGTCGCGGTCTTGTTTCGGACGATCACAGCGCAATTCGAATGAGCTATGCTGGAGAAGAACACGCCCTTCTATTGACCCATACACTGGAAGTACCTTCTATTCCTCGAATGTTCTTTCGGCGACTTTGAAGTTTGACCCAGAGTTTGACCCTCTCCCGAGGTGCCCGCGGCGTACCTCAGCAACCGTGTATTTTTACGTAACACTGGTTCTATTCTTGCACTCTGTGAGATGCAGTCCTTCGTCCTCCCTTTTGAAACGGGTTTTCGTATAAATATATCGGTTGGGTTTGGCTGGGGTTCGCGTTATCGTGGACGCCCTGACGCAGCGTTGTGCGTATTTTGCATACCGTACCGCTCGTACAGTGCGTAATTGCAACCCTGTCCTGCACTTGCCTCAGCACAAGATAGATTGGGATATACTTCCTGCCTGCCGCAATCGTGTCGTGATCGTGAAGGGTTGGGACGCTGAACGATAACGGGCGATGCGGAGAAAAGGTTCAATCGCTCCACCCGTTTGAAGGATTGACGAAAGGTGAGGTGACTAAGACCGCGCTGGTGGTGTCCAGTATTGCTGGTCGTCGATGCCAATGTTGCTGTTCTTCTCGCGGAAGATGTTTTGGTTCCAGCGAGTCTTGCGGTGAAACCGGCCTGGAAGCTGCGCTAGCTGCGATGAGTGTTTGAGTCCGACAGTACAGCTTCAGGACCGCCGTACCAAAGAGTCAAAAGGCCAGGTCAGTTGGGCAGTTTGGGTGACTGTCTGTGTTGGAGGAATGGGAAACATGGAAGTTTCCTGGTCGTCGTCAGAAATCCAGATCTGGCGTCGGTGACTCTGTGTCAACTTTTAGTAAGGAGACAAAGGACTCGAATCTGGGGCAAATACCACAGCGCGCTTCATCGGCGTTCCGGGTTTACTTGGGGAGCCTTGGTCTTGGGAGGACTTTTCCGGGGTTTCACAGGCTTTCAGTCGCACCAAGCCGAACCTCCCCTCTTGATCTTTCTGGTAAATTCCCAAACGCCCATCCACACCTTCATGGCTTCTCATGGTCGCCACCTTTCTTCACATCGGGATCAAAGATTTAGGTATATGAACAAAACTGCTATCACTTACTTCTAACAAGCACCATACTAAAGTAACCAAAGTACCCAATAGTTTCAGAAAACCACCAAAAAATCTCGTCACAGAAACAAAACCTCGCTCCTCTAAACTCAAAACCTTCTTTCTTATAAGAGCCTTTATGCATTTATGATGTGTCGTTGGTCAGCGGGAGGTATCCGTAATATGCCATGGCGATAGCGAACATGACGACAAGAACGGCAAGGGCGACATCGAATGTAGTGTTGGCTGGTTTGATGTGTGTCTCCGGGTGGGCGGTGTTGTGGACGTTCAACCATTTTTGAATCTTGACAGCAATGAGGGAAGAGTGATGGGAGAGGGAGATTCAGTACGGTTTTGTGACAACAGAAGAGAGACGAATTCCATCCTTACAACTTATAAACACAAACGCAACATGGTTCAAAACACTCTTCTCAAAACCTACCTTCCCCAATGCCAGCGAGACCTTGAAAAAGCTCTGATCGTACTCATTCTTCCCGACCGCAGCATGGTTCTTCGCATGCAGTTCTAGGAGGTACTTTTGGTACGCGGCCTTGACAGAGGCGATGGAGGTGGACTGGAGGATGAGCTTCACTGTGAGACCTCGTCGGATCTTGACGCCTTTTTTCGCCGCGAAGATGGCAGGGTTGTTGAAGAAGAGGGCGATCGTTGCGATGGCCATCATCTGACATGACAGAGAGGGAAAGGGTGTATCATGGTTAAGGAAAGGACAAAGCTTTGATGTACACTAACGGAAGAATCGCGAAAACTCACCTGTGGAATCGCGCAGAACTGGAAGACCGACTTGTTCTTCAACATCGACATAAACTCTAGGCAGTCGGGAACAAGCCCCAGCGCATCTGCACACAAATGGTTCAAACACGCCAACCCCCTTTCCAAATTCTGCGGTTCAGCGAAAGCCTTCATATCCACACCACCCTCTTTTGGCGGCGCATAATCCTTCACAACCTCTTCAGGCCAAAATCTTCTCCCTTCCTCCAAATCTTGCATGTAATCCTTGATGATATTGACTTTTTGTAAGAATAACCCCATGTTGTTGGCGAGGTCTTCTCTTTTTACGAGACGGAGGTCCGTCTCCAGTTTGGAAGCCACAAACAACCGGACGAGACCGAGACCCACAAGACCAGCGGCGTAGTGCGTGTAGAGGTTGTAGTCCTTCATTGTCACAACATAACGGCCGGGTGTGCTGAAGTCGGCGAAGCCGTCCCCCATGCGCTTCGTTATTTCAGCTATGATGACTTGGTATCTAAATCGGGAAAGAATCGGTTCAATCAGTTTGAAGCCGAAGAGTCAAGCCAAAACGCCTTAACTAAGCACCAGTTCCAAAACAACCGAAGTAGAATACGTACTCCTTCTTCAGTCTCAAAAACTCGTCGATCACGTATTGGAAATCCACCAACAGATCCCGATCCTTTTCTTGGGGTCCATTTCCATCAAAGTTCCAACCCTTCTTGTACAAATACGTGTCGAATTCCCTCAACATCTTCAACTTCTTCTCGACGGGGATCGTCATATCGTCTTCAACAGTGTCAAGGCCCCGAAGAACGAGGTAGAACAAGCAAATCGGGTGCCTGAGCTCCTCGTCGAGTTCCTGGATCACACGAGCGAAAGATCTGGAGGTGCGGTTGAGGTAGTAGTAGCACATTGCGCGGGCGTACTCGGGAGAGTTGCGTTCGTGGGGGATTTCGGAAGGGTCATTGTAGAGTGTGTCGGGGTCCTTGAGGGAGAGCTTGAATTTGACGAGGGCATAGAGCTCAGAGGGGTGTCCTAGTGATGCGGCGAACGCTTTGGCTGCCATGGTTGTGTTTCTGGTGTGGGTGATCGATGCGTGTGTCTTTGGATTTCAGATAAGCTTTCCGTAGCGACTGTAGTATGTGATTGAAATTAAAGACGGGGAAATACAGAATCAGATGCCACCTCGTGAGAAGTACAGAAAACACAGTGGACAAGGGAAAGAAACCAACACCCATGCACGCCTTTCATTTATACCAGTAACGGAAGCGAACAACAAGATCTCAACGAAAAAGACACGACCGAATCTCTTGTCGGATTGATTGATATCTGGATCGCGGTGGTGAGCGTTTTCGACGGCGTCGTTCGTAGCAACGCTCAAGAGACTGCGATTTCCCTTTTGGGCGCCTTGGGGGAGATGTTCTCTGTTCCACGGTTTTGTGAAACTACGTGTCACCTTTCCAAAATCAGCCCATGAGAATGGCTGAGTTCTTGGGGTTTCTGCCAGGGCGCTCGTCCCCAGCTCATCCTGTCCGCCACACCTGGTCGGTTTTCTTTGGGTTCGACTTTCTGTTTTGAGAATGGGATGTACCTCGATCACTTTATTTGTTACTTATGTCACGGTAAAGACTCTCTCTTGACTATGCAATATTTGTGATATTTGCCCAAGTCCTTCTACATCATGGAGGGGTTGCATATGATGAGTGCGTAGGATGGTTGCAGAATAGTCAAACTCAGACATGCGCTTCATCTTAGACTTGTCGAAGCGCGAGCTGGGCGTCCTAGTGATGAATGCAGGAAAGTTACTTGGAAAAGGCAAATCCGGTGCTAAGGCAGTTGAAATTGATATATTTCATCTCGTTCATCGTAAACCCTTCACCGACCCTTCACTGCCTCAGCACTTCGAGAGACACCTTCGACCTGGTCTGACTTGGTACTATGTCGACTTCGCCCGATCCTCAAACAAGTTCTTGCTTACTATCTCGCGTAAGCTTAGGCACATGTTGTTTTGAAACTTCGTCGTGAATGAGGTTATCGAATGGGTCCCGCTTCCAAAAACGTTTTCTCGTGATGAACCAGCACCACTACAAGGTGCATCATTGGGGAGCAAAGGTGCATCATACGGAAGCTAACACAAACCGGGGTGTCCCATGGGAAGTGCGCCAACAATGAAAGAATGTTTCCCTCATCCTTTCGTGATTTTCCCATCGGATTCTCGTGATTAACGATATAGATTTAGAGAATTTACATAGTCAAGTTCTAAGGCAAAAGCCAGGCAAAGGCAAGGGAAGACGTGCTGGAATCTTGGAAAACGTCGGAAAGACGCTCGGAGTTCGGATTTTATGATGTTTACCCACTCCAACTGGTTGATTGGTTGATTGCGAACACAAAAAGTGAACAGCCGCCGCAGCGGCGAACCCTCCACTAAAAATCACATCAAACAACGCGACTCCATTCCTTCGAGAACAGGAAACCTCCACACTTCTCAGGCATACATTGGAACACCCGCGCACCTCATTCGCATCATTATATGCATGGACCTTTAAAGTCTCTGTACAGTTCCGGACGACCTCTAACCTGTCGCAACATGTCGCGTCTCCCGAACTGGTGTACTGTGAATTCGTCTCTGGTTCAGTAATTACACCTCAACAGATACCAAATAGCGATCTTTAAAGTCGGGGTCACGTCTCTGCTTCCTCCCCCGGATTCTGCTATCTAAAACGAAGAACAGGTAATAACTAAAACCTGTCAAGTTTGTGTGGTGAACCAATCGAAGGAAACAGCCTCACTTGGGGAGAAAGGGTGGGAGAGAGAGGAGAGAGCACACACTCTGACGAAAAATGGAGGAAACAGAGATATATTAACGAGGAGTTGCAGTCAGCAAGGTGTCAAGAAATGGCCACGTTTCCGCAGTATAGGATCCACGAACCGGAGCCCAGCAACGAGAATGAATGAACTAAGATTTTTGGGAAAGGGGGTGGGATGGGGG
>JADGJF010000081.1:0-38839 GCA_027596845.1 Quaeritorhiza haematococci | reverse complement strand
CCACCCACATTTTCCCAACCAATCTTTCACACAGTCCTCCACCCTCCTCCTCCACCGACTCCTCCCAAACGCCCCACCAAACCACCACACTTGCTCACCTTCCCCTCCTCTAAAAACCGTCAGACGCCGTTTAATCAGACAAACGGTGGTGTAGCTGTTGTCAACGTCACCACGTCAAACCGTTTCCGAATAGTTAAAAGCCAGTTGAAAGAAGAAAGGGCGTGGAATCCTTGTTTGGGTTGGTGACGGACTGGATGTTTGGGGTGTTGTTGATGAAGCTGTCGAAGATGATGGGCAGTGCAACTTCAAAACTTCCAAGTGGCGCCGCAGTGGGTGAGTCAGAAGCCGGGGGTGAGTCCGTTTTCCGTGTCGTCGACTTGGGCTAATGATAATCCTTTACAAGGCCGAGCGGAGTAGAAAGTGTCGTTGTCGCGCGGAGCAAGAGAAGTTGAAGGCGCGCACGTAGGTACACGCAGCAGAGAGAGAGTGGCACCTTCACAAGGCTGTTCCTGTTCTTCGGATTTCAGGATGACGCTTGTGTCAGGCATGCTGTACAGGTCACGTTCCTTGTGTTCGAAGTGGTCACGTTTTGTCCCACCTTGCATGACATGACATCATGGCAGTCTTTTTTGGGGAATTTATGCACGTGACTTAGCGTGTTCGCGCGCCAGGGGGGAAAAAGCAGGGCGAAGCGGGCGAAGAGAAGCGCTGTGCAAGCCAGAGGCAGCATGCAGGCTGTGCGGCGAGTGCAGTGAAGTGTGGTTGTTTTGGAAAGTTCTTGAGGGAGCTTCGAGAAGCTTGACGGTCAAGAAAAAAAACAAAGCGCGGGCGACTGTATGTTTTTCTGTGCTGTTGGGCGGGGAATGAAAAATAAATCAATAACGAAACACCTAGAATTTGGGCTGCCGCTTTCTGTCCGCCTACTCGCTCTGTACTTTGAGTCCAGCAGTTCCCGCCCCAGATGAGTTAGTTCTGAATCACTTGTGAGAAGCCGTCATGGGCAGCGTCATGGGGGCCGTTTCGAAAGTTCCCAAAGGATGATCCAAGCTTGATCGCGAACGAAAACAAAAAACGCGAAGAATATCTTTTCTATACAATTGGACTTGAGCTGAATAAAAATACTCAAACACAATACAGGTCTATCAAATACATAACAAAACACAACAAAACACCCTTTAAAACTTTGCCCGCCGCTTCCTCCCCGTGTACTTCGAGTCCAACGGCACCTTCTTCCCCCTCAACTTGTTCAAATCCTTCTTTCGTGCTATCCAATCCTTATCCCCCTTTATCGGTTTCCTCGGCTGGCTCCTCCTATGCTTCCTCCTCAGCTCCCTCTTCCTCTCATACGCAATCGACGAAGGTGGTTCCTCCCCATCTTCTCCAAGCGCCGACGGAAGCCTTGGTGCCGCAGAAGGATCGTTGGCGTACCCCGCAAACAAACACAAAAAGTACTTCTTCGCCTTCGTTGAGTTTGGGTAATCCACAACGAGACCCCCAGAAAACCCGCATTTCATGGCACACGAAACGATCATTTCGACTTGGTCGGGGTTTTCGGGGTAGAATTGGAAGACGGCGCGGGCGCCGCGGGAGAGGGATGTGTAGAGGGTGCTGAAGAACCGCATGAGACGGCGGCGGGGGACGTGGCCCGTTTTGTCGGCGTTGCAGAGCCATTGAATGACAGAAATGCTGATGGCGCCGTCGAAAACACCGGGGCGGAATCCGACGCCTTGGCCGATATCTTGGTGGAACAAATCCCAATGGCCGATCGTGCTCTTCTTCTTCCCTTTGCTGCTGCCTTCGCCTGTGGTATCCATTCCGCTGTCCTCATCATCGTCGTTTTCCTCATCACTCTCCTCCTCCTCCGAGCTGTCATCATCCTTCTGCCTCTCCAACGCCACATGCAACATAGAATCACTAATATCCATCCCAACCCAAACGTGCCCCTCTTCCTCCAACACCTCTCCACTAAGTCCAGACCCACACCCAATGTCCAATATGTAACACGACTCCCCCGGCGGCAAGGCTAAGAGTTCCAAAGCACGATACGTCATCTCGGCCTGAATGGCGGCGATACGGCTGTTGCTGGTGTATTTGGAGGCCTCATCTTGGTTGTAGAAGACCTCGGGGGGCGCTGTGTGCTCCGGTCGGGACATAGTTTGCGGTGTCAAAAAAACAATTCTTGGTGTAACTAGGGGTGTGACCTGGGGTGGTGACACGGTCGGTCTCCGAAAACTAAGTGTGAAAGACTCCGCTCAGAGTGCGTGGCCAACTGACTGAACTGCTAACCAGACTGCTGAACTGCAAAACTAGAGCTGACATTGAGGACTCGGAAAACGGTCATGGTCTGTTACTTATTATCATGTCAAAATAGCCAAAAGAGTCAAAAGCTTGTACAAATGGACGGAGGGCAGAACGGAGGGTAACTGAGGGTACTGATTTCGTCAACAACTTTGCCAAACTCCAAAAATTCAGGAACGATAGTGGAGGGCAACATCGGCCAACAACCAACCAAACTGAATGAAGTTCACTTTTGGGAGCTACAAAATGCCCAGCAAAGTGTCCCATTTGATGATCAGAAGCACGCTGAGATGTTACTCGCACAAAGCGCCAGCAGAACGCCTTAAAAGTCAGTGCCGACCCTGTCCACGGTGTAGGTACGTGTTTTATTGGCTACTTCCAGAAATTTAGATGCGAAACAGGAGGTCGAATGGCGGAAATTTGGCCGGAAACTTCAAATCAACTGATGAAGTCGTCTGTCTCCTATTTCATGTACAATTCACTTGAAAAAAAGAACGAAAGCACTGGCAGCCTACTGCAGCTCTTGATGTGAACAGCGCCAAAAGCTTTCATCTCCGAGTTAAGGGCCTATCCCATTCAAGCCAGGAACGCCGATTGTGGTTAATGTCAGTATTAGTGGTAGTCTCTGCTACTGTTGGGAAGTGAACCTCAATCAAAAAGGAACAAAACATGATCTTCTAGGAGGAGCACCCAGAGCATCATCAAACCTCATGGTTTCAATCAAGAAAGATCCCACAATGATTGGGATTGCCAGAATATGTAGGGTATAAAAGTATAAAGCGCACAATTGATACCTTACACGCTGGTGCACTCATGCGGGGGTTCGAGGTAGCGGCCACTCAACATTGTCTCCGCTACGGCATCCACGCTGCGAACAGTTTCGTAGCGTGTCCATATCTTTTGCGCAGTTTGTGTTTTGAAGTGCGGAGGTCTTGACAACACATCCAACTCGGGCTCGAGTGCCACAGCGCACTCTGCCTCACAATGGAGGGCGTAGCCAAGGAGCGCACGTCTGGCCACATCCCTGAAAGACTTCTCTCATTTTCCTCTGCTTGAACGGCGGGGGTCACTCGCTATGATGATGAACGAGTACTGTCAATTTCGCTTTCGCGATCCTGATTGTGATCTGGTCGGCGTATGTAACTGAGCACGGGCGTCGGGTGCTTTTTGCTCGATGCAACGGCTCCATCCTCTCTCTTGTTCAGCACCACTGGCAACAAGTCTTCAATTTAATCGTACGCAACTGCAACTGGTCATTTACAGGCCCTCTGTGGCCACGTTTTTCCAACATGGGACAGATTTGGAGCTGGAGCTAATGTCGTCAGCATCATGATGACGATGGAACATGCTTCACCTGGAACTTGAAGTTCCGAGCTCAGTGAGCTCCAATTGAAAGTTACATCCAGCAGCTCCCACAGCAAAGTATCAACGCCAACGGAGCGCAATCCACCACGAGACTATGAGACAGACGCATCCAACAGCAGCGATACGCTGGAAGACCAGACGCAGGCGCCGGACTTGAGAGTGGTGTCGGAGTTTGGATTACTAACCCAACCTGTGTTTTTGTGTTGTCACACATTGTGCAAAAAGCATGGCAAAAAGCTCTTTGTTCTTAGACGTTTCGAGGGATTGAGGGTGGATGTTGCGGGGTGAACGGCATTGCGGACAAATCTTAGCAAGCATGGTGAACAATCGAGGTGGGTGTTAATCTGGGTGTGATCGTCGCGATTGGGTGTGGGGTGTGGAAAGTGGAAGTGGATGTCAAGCTTTGTTTCCGCCAAGTTTCAGTTGGTTCCTGAGGAAATCGTTTGGACTGTAAACAAGTGATGGTTTGAAAAGAGGCGTATTCTAAAAGTTGACGCGGTGTATTTTTCTTATTTCATGAACAGGGTTCGAGAGCGGACTGAATGCATTCATGAGGACGGGGTGGGTGACCGTGTACGGGTAAAGAGGGCAAAGAAGGAACTCGAACGGATGGGCTCGTTGGCTCTGGTTGTTGAGGGAGGGGATTGGATGAGGGTGGAGACGATCGAAGTTTTCTGTACACGACTGGGTGGGTCGAGGTGCTTTTGGAGGCAAGGTTGACGGCTTGGGATGGGCTGGGTTGAGGCAAGAGGCGTTTGATGGGACCTGGGATCAGGAGGAACTGTGTCGAGCTAATGTTCCCGGGTTGGAATGGGCGGGGTTTGGCATAATCGTTGAAGGTGGGGGTCAAACCCGCCGACAACCACGACACCTTTAACTGTTGATGTTTGCCAGGTGAATGACACAGTCGAGAAACTCACGACGTGCCAGAGAGCTTCTGAAGGCGACGATGTGGTTATTGACGCAAAACATGCCGCCAACGGGCGGGTTGGGTAAAGCGGTTGAAGAGGGCGGCGGCGAGTACTAGTTTCATAACTATTGTACGGCTTTCGAATGTTCCTAATGGAGGTGGATTTTTAGTACAGACGTCTATAGAATGGAAAACACATTCAGTGTGCATTGATTCAGATACGATTCAAACGTGGAACAGAAATAAGGAAAGTGATAGCATAAACAGGGGGACTCGCAATCAGCTCTTATTTGGGAATACTTGGCAAGACTCACATCAAAAAACATTCATTTGTCGATGATGGCCCCACACACCATCCAGTTGAGGATTGAGTTGAGGCCGATGGTGTGCCGCCGAACTCTCCGTCGTTCCTGGAAGGCCCGGACGTACTCGTATTGTCCGAGAGTATATCGTGAAGAAGCTGAAACGGTGAGTGATTGAACGACGAGACTCCCCTTCGCTGCCCCTGTGACTTTGGCGAAGACGAAAGGTGACATTGCGTTTGGTACGGATTTCCGCAAACTCCATTCGCTACACCAAGCGCTGACGTAAACAAAATCGACGATACTGACGATGCCGAAGAAGAAAACGATCTCCAAGACGTTGCACCCACTTGCAGCCATATACACCCCGCCAATGTGCCACTGACGTCCCGGTGATCGATATCTGAGAAAGCATATTGATGGCAGTGAAGACACGCATGCAGAACGGGGTGATTCCTGCTGATAACTTCGGTTATCCCCAGTCCCTAAACTAATTATGTAATCTGGAGGACGGCAAATCGAAAAATCAACGAAATATCAACTGAAGTGGAAGAACTCCGCTGGTGAGGCAAGATGACCTGGAGGCAACGCATCTGAAGCATAGGATTCAGTTGTTCTCCACGCTGAGGGCATCTCCACTGCCTATTCACTTCCTTATGGGACCGCATGTGCCAGAACTGCGACAGAGCTCCCTCTTGCTGCCCCATGCAGTGTGTCAACTTCGAAGTTTTTTTTCCTGTACTACAACTTCATGTTTCTTTTTACGACCAAGACCTGCAGCCGCATCGTCCCTGTCCTATCCTCCGTCCCTTCGACCTTCCCCTCAACCGCACCGTCGTCGTTACTCCTCTTCCGAACTTACAAAGCCCGTCCACGCAAGATGCCGCCGAAGAAGAAGCAGGAAACTACTGAGAAGCCGCTCTTGGGTCGGCCCAGTAACAATTTGAAGATGGTAGGGGGTGAGGGAGTGAGGGGGTGGAAGGGGAGTGTATGTGTGTGGAAGGGAAAACGGTTGGGGTGCGCTGATACTTGAGGCAAAGGACGACGTTTTTGTAATGTTGACCTGTCAAGGAATTGATGTCTTTTTTAATAGGGTATTGTGGGGCTGCCCAACGTTGGTAAATCCTCTTTCTTCAACGCTTTGACGAACAGTGCCGTGCCAGCTGAGGTAATAAATTGCTGCTTTCAACATCTGGATTTATCGCCGTTTGTCCTCGTAATTCCTTTTTCAGTTTTTGTATGGGAACGTGAGCTGACGTTTGTTTGTTTGCATATATTGTCAGAACTTCCCCTTCTGTACCATCGACCCCGAAGAATCCCGTGTTGCCGTCCCCGACCCCCGCTTCGACTGGCTTTGCAACTTCTACAAACCCTCCTCTAAGGTCCCGGCCTACCTCACCGTCATCGACATCGCCGGTCTCGTTAAGGGTGCTGCAGAGGGCCAAGGTCTCGGTAACGCTTTCTTGTCGCACATCAAAGCCGTCGACGGTATTTTCCATCTCTGCCGTGCCTTCGACGACGCAGACGTCATCCACGTCGAGGGTGACTTGGACCCCGTCCGTGATCTCCAAATCATCCACGAGGAACTCCGGCTAAAGGATGAGGAATTCCTCGCCAAGCAAGTGGACTCCCGAGGGAAGGATGTTGCTCGGTTGGGCAAGGGTGGCAACGCAGCGGACAAGGTCAAGAAGGAAGAATTCGAAATCTTGGAGAGGGTCTTCAAGTGGGTCGCGGAAGAAAAGAAGGACGTGAGGGATGGAACGTGGTCCAACAGGGATATCGAATTCATCAACACTTTGCAGCTCTTGACGGCGAAACCGGTGGTGTACCTTTGCAACATGAGTGAGAAGGATTATGCGAGGAAGAAGAACAAGTGGCTTCCCAAGATTAAGGGGTGGATTGATGCGAACCACCCTGGGGATATTTTGATTCCATACTCGGGGGCTTTGGAGTTAAAGCTTACGTTGATGCAGTCGGATGAGGAGAAGGCTGCGTACTTGAAGGAGTTGGCGACCAAGTACGATGCGCCTACACCGGTTACGTCGGCGTTTGCGAAGATTATTGTCACTGGGTACCAGGCTTTGCAACTTATCTACTGTGAGTCATCTCCTTGGATCTCGTCTTCCTTCGTATAGTACTCTTTGCGATCTTTTATTTCTGGATTCCCGCATTCATATCCCGCATATCTAACCATTCATGTTTCGTCCCCGCCAGTCTTCACAGGAGGTCCCGATGAAGTTCGTGCCTGGACAATCCGCAAAAATACCAAAGCACCTCAAGCTGCCGGTGTCATCCACACTGACTTCGAAAAGGTGAGAAACCACACATTTCCTTTCCCCGTATACATGGTATTCATTTGATTTTTTGACACATTTACTTACTATTCCGCACCCTTTTCCAAAACTAGGGTTTCATCATGGCCGAAGTCATGAAATACGAAGACCTCAAAGAGTTGGGGTCGGAATCAGCAGTTAAAGGCGCCGGGAAATACGTGCAGAAGGGAAAAGAATACATTGTTATGGATGGTGACATCTTATGTAAGTGTTCTTTCTCCTCCTTCCTCTTGTCTTTCTCTTCGCCTTTTTCCTCTTCAGGTCTTCATCGCAAACTGTGGTTGCCATGTGTTGGGTTTTTGTCAAGACGTCATGCTAATCTTTCTTCCTTGTGGTTCGTTTCTACAGACTTCAAGGCTGGGCAAGTGAACCCTAAGAAGAAGTAGAGTACTTTAGATTAAAAACAAAAAGATCTCTTTCCCCAGAACTTAGTTACAGACTGAAACGCTGTAAGGTTTCGCAACTTGAGGAGTGGACAACCTTTCAGATTCACATGTTTGAAGAAAGTGTGCCGATAGGACTAGCCGCCCGCAGGCGACAAGTTGGAGATTGTCAAACGGTCAGACACGGTGCGATTTTGCGCGAGCAAGCATCTTCTCCAGTCCCTTTTCTACCTTTTCTGCACCAAACCCTGTGAAGATGCCGTATGCGGTCTGGGATCTCCATCCAATCACTTCGGGACATTGGCGGAGGACTGGTCGGGGAGCGAGCGCACTTTCCAGCGTCGTTCAAGTCGCCCCTCCTCTCAACGGTAATTCCCACAATTGTTTGTCCACCACACGTCTCTAGTCAAATTTTTCCCCTCTATCATGAAGGGAAGGGTAGAACAATCAATAAGCACCACTTTAGTTCGGGCGCATACGTCTACGACACTGATGTTGATCCGCGTTCCCTGGATTGCAAGAGTACGTAAGTTCCTCATGAGAGGAATGAGACCCCATCCTAAAAACTGTTCCCATCTCTGCAACATGATGGCGATCCGTCCTGGGGATGGATACATATAAGCTAAACAACGAAGATGAAAATAAGATGAAAGGACCCCGTCAGTCGATAACCATTGAATAGCTTGACGTGAGAGAAGAGACCCGTAACGTAATGCCGGGGATTTTGACGGAAGAAATACAGAAAAAATGCAAACTGATGCCAAATCACAACAAGAACCTAAGATAAACCGCCGAACTTCTCATGCTTATTAGTCTGGGTCTGACGTGAAAAAAATCATGTAATGCATAATGGAAGGCCTTGACGAAGCGTTTGGGACGAAGGTTTTGGGTACTGTAACGTATGATACAACGACTCTAATCAGCCTGCCGACGAACTGACTGGCCGACGAATGTTATTACGGTTGATAATGCCAATGCTATGAGCTATTCACTTCATGGTATGGTGGGTACTCACTGCCCTGCTCGCGGCCGAAGGCAATACCAAGAATACTGTATAAATAACAAAGCTCTACGCTGCTCTCTTTATGTCCTAAATACCGGCGCATCTACATCCCATTCCGCCGAGAGATGTTTCGGTTGAAGATGCTGAAGGAAATGCCTCCTCCACATCTTCACAAAGTCTTCTATTTGTGCATCTGAAGTCATTGAACTCACCACCGCCTCTCCATGTTCGATAAAATCCGATCCTTGCTCCAAATCCACTTCGTTCAACCCCCTTTCTACGAGCTCATCCATTGAGGCTTCCGTTTTTCTCTCAATCACTCCATTAGAAGCTGCTTGTATGTCTTCTCCCTCTTCCTCTTGAGAGGGACCGGTGTACGTACCCTCATCCTGATCATACTTCATGTCGATACGGTGATAGTACTCCCCCACTCGCTTTTCCAATTCCTGGGTCCGTGCTTGTGGCATTTTGTCTCGATAGTTCTTAAGTGCATTGCAGGCCATCCTGGAGAGTTTCATATGCGGAAAGAGTTCAGAAAGATAACGCCGAAAGAAGGCAGCCGGAAATGGAAAGGATGCGTTTGGAAGGAAACGCGATTAGATGTAGTGCCTACCTGATTCCTCTGCGTTCCTTGTGGTATATCCAACCCTTGCCTTCCAAGGGTACCCCATATTTATCTGCAAGTTGCTTCTTGAAAACCATCTCTTCTCGAGTATATGTGTCGTGACAGTGGACGCAGAGGACGAGTGCATCATGATGGGAATGTGATTTGACGCGTTCAGGCATGTGTTTCCGGTAGACATATGGTACTGAGGAAGGGGATTCAAGATATCAATCAACATTTGGCACCATTTTCTGAAAAGCGGAGCGGAGCTTCGTTCAATACGAACAGCTTACCAACGTGGTGCACCGTCAGATCGCGATCAATTCCACACACGACGCAGAGGTTCTCTCGATCTTCCAAGTAATATGTCGAATCTGCGTTTCCCGAACCCCGCGGTTCAAAGGTGAGAATGATAGCGTTCGGTTGGTCGTCGCCGAGAGGTCTTGCCAAGTTCCGTGATAAATACCAGTCCAATTTGTCTCTGTATCAATGAAAGTACGAAAGAATGGTCAAGGTCCATTCATACAATTCGGAACAGAAGAACAGTAATTGAGAAAAAACTGGAACGCACCGGTTGCAACGGAACATGAGCGATCCATTAGGAGCATAAACCTTGCAATTCTCATAGATTGTCTGCTTGCGGGGCTGTAGAGGTAATTTCCGCATATTTTGCAAAGGAGTCATCACGCTGGTCGTTGTGGTGGTGGGCATTGAGGGGGCAGCGGCAGGCCACGGCGCTGGTTGCCGTTTTTGCAGATTATGAAGTTTTCTATTGGTTGATTCTGGAGTGTGGCAACAATGTGCTCTGTGTGACACTGTCTCCACAACAACACCGTCTCGACGTTCCAACGCTACAACGCTGCGAGAACGAAGAGGGGCATCATGAACACTTCAACGGCCGATAACGCCACGGCGGGCACCAATGGAACTGCCGCTGCCCATGGGATGGACATGCTTATGTTTGCGAAGGCGGAGTTCTTCCTCTTCGTGACAAAGTTGCAGGAGGACCCTGTCAAGGCCGTTTTCGAAATTCCTCCTTTCGTTGCCTTTGCTCTTGCGGCTCTGGTTTTGCTTCCTCCGGTGTTGCGCTATGTGCTATCCTCGAAGTCGAAACAGGTATGTATCGCTGGATTTCCCTCGTTCTTTGCCCTTTTTTTTTTCACGGCCTGCCCTTTGATGTCGTCTTGCCCGTTCCTGACCATGAAGTTGACTTTCCCTGCAACGCTCTTCAGGCCACCGCCTCACTCTACACATCCTTCGGCGACGACGATTTCAACCTCGAAGAATCCAAAGAAAAGACAAAAGAAGCACCCTCGACCGAAGCTATCTGGCAAATTGGCGTCACAAACAAGGCTATTGCTGTTTCCGAAGAAGGTCTCCTCCGTCTCATCGACTTCGTTGGTCCCCCGATAACCGCTGATGACATCTGCCACCGTGTATTGAAAGCTATTACGAACGCCGCTGATGGTCTCCCCGTTCAGAAGCCCCGTGTCATCGCCTTCCTTGAGTCCCGCAGGTGCTCTGCCAAAGTCGTTAACGCCGTTGCCGAGAAACTGAAGGAATATGACATCCGTGCTTCGACTATGGAAGAGCTTGCACCGGAGATGGAGGAACTGGCAAAGAAGAGGAAAGAGGAGCTCGCACAGAAGAAAGTGCCACAGCAGAAACCTGATTTCCAGGAACAGCCCCCCCGCTCTTGTTTCATCTGCCGGAAGCAAATCACGCAGGGCAAACCTAGCCAGTGCAGTGCTTGCAAGGCGATCATCTACTGTGGTGCAGCATGCGCGGTAAGTAAACCCACTTAACAGCACTCTTGCACTCGTCCAGTTGGTTTATCTTGCCACTTCCCCGTCCTAATATAGAACGGGTGTGCTGATTCTCATATTGTACCACTGTTTCCCCCCAACAGAAAAAAGATTGGCCCCAACACAAGCTTAGCTGCGCGTCCTTCAAGAAATCCATGCGGTCTGCCGAAGAAAAGAATCTTCACGATCTCCCGTTCACATGTGAGTGCAACTGCTCGATATTTGAGTTATCAAGTTTGGTCTTGCTGCGCATGTTTGAAATCCTAAACGGATCCTGTTCTCTTTTCGTCTCTGAACCTCAGACTACAACAAAACGAAGCAGCTCCAACTCTACAACGCAGTCATCTACCTAATCCACCAAGATCTTCACAACATTGGTCTGTACAAGCGCTTGTGCCATTGCTATGCCGAGGTAGCTTACGGTGAACTTGCTGGCGAAATGAAGGGTGAAATGGAGAAGTTGTCGGACCCGAAGGAGAAGCATGCGGTCTTGGGGCTCCCTGACTACATGTACCCCTTGTCGAATCCTCTTCCACCCGACGTCGACCCGCGCAGCATCGATTCGTGGGCTAAATACTGCGAAGTCCGTGGCATTCCTTTCGACTCGGTCGTGCCCATGATTTTGGAGACCCCGCTTACTGTGTTCCACTTGCTGAACAACTACTTCATTCCTAAAGGAGGTGAGGTTGCCGATGCTTTCCTTTTAAATGTTTTTCGGGCAAAGGGTTCGCAAGACCATGACCAGCCGTTTGGAATGATCCTAACATATGACGTTCATCCCTTCAGCTTACCCCAAGAAATTCGTCGTCCACATGATCGGTGTGGAAAAGGAAGCCGACCTCGCTCCCCTCTTCGAAGTTCTCCTCCCCCTCTTCCCCGGTGTCGAACTTCACATCCACATGATCGGCCCCGCAATCTCTAAGCGCCTCCACCCCAGCCACAAGACGTACGAATTCAAAAACGAAGAACTCGGTTCATCCCTCCGCATCGTCATGGGAAGCGACTTGTACGGTCCTGACCAGTTGGAGAAAGGTGCAGACCCGACCGACACCACAACCGGAAAGCCCGACGCCGTCATCGCCCTCAACGTTGGGATCTTTGGCTACCAATCCTGGGTGCCCTCCATCAAGATGCTCGTGGAACGTCGCGTCCGTGTTGTCTTCACTGAGTTCTTGGAGGAAACGATTGAGGTTGTGTCGAAGAATTTGAAGGCGGTTGGTGCGGGTTTGAGCGTTAACGCTACGCCGAATCCGTTCAAACAGCCTATCCATAGGTGGAACCCGGACAACAACTTCCCGTCGTGGTCCAATGGGTTTATCTTTGCAATCAACTAATGGAAAGGGGAAGGCAAATGATAGAAAAAGTCCGATGGTCTTTTGTAGCGAATAAGTTTTACGAAGGAATGTGCTATTTTGTAAGTTTCAAAACCAAATGAAGCAGCCAAAGGACTTTTTGAAATCGGACACTTCCGCTTGACGTATTGGGCACAGGCATTTCAAGCATCCGCAGATAACTTGCTAGAACTTGTCGCGTTGCTACCTCCACAATTTATTCCTTGTTCAGTAGCTTCAGTATCAGCCTCTTGTAGATTCCTACATGCTGAACAAGCTCCGATTTCGACACAAACTCCCCATGCCCATGCGCCACCAAAATAGACCCAGGTCCTATCAAAATAGACTGATGCGATCCCTTCAAAAACGGTATATCCGTGAAGTACGCAGCCACAAACGTCGGGACGCCCTCAAGCTCCACAACGGAACAAGGAACAGGTGCATGAGGTGGTAACGACCGCCACGACACTTTGGCGTTCGGAGCGGCGTGGGCGGAGGATCGTGGGGCTTCGATGATGGATTTTACCTGGTTGACCACCGAGTTCACATCCGGGATTGATATGCGCATGGCGATTTCTGCGCGAGCGAATTCGGCAATGATGTTTGCGGCGGCTCCACCTGAAAGCTGTCCGATGTTGAGGGTTGTTGGACCGAGGATTGGGTCGACGGGCCATTCCTTGGTGGAAGAAAAGGCAAAAAGTGAGGGAATGTACAAGGAAAACACATCAAAACCCAAACTCGCCACTGCTCGGCTAAAAATCGCATTCCCATCTCAAGAACCTACCGCGTTTTGAAGGCGGTAAAGTATGTCGAGCAGCGCGTCGATAGCCGAACATCCTTGTTCGGGGTACCCGGAATGTGCCGGCTTACCGTCAACCTCAATAGTGAACCTTAACATTCCCTTATGTCCCTTGGCGAGGCGGGAGTCAGTCGGTTCGCCAACAACGAAATACTGGCAAGACAAATCAAGCTAAATGTGTCAGGAACAAGTGGAAAGAGAACCAAAGTCGGGTGAGTTAGATAAAGCGATCCATCCATTTGAGTTCGTCAAAGATGTTCTCTGAAAGCTCAGTTGTTGCCGTTATTCAAGGCTGGAGAAATCACCTCGTTGGCTTTTATGATCCCTACGTGGTCTGTTTCTTCCCCGACAACGTAGAGCATCCTATCGCGATATCGGGAAACAAACGCGCATGTGTGCAAGAGATCAGCATTCGAGGGACCTTGTAAACGACATGTAAGCAGATTGCCTATTATCCATCCGCCCACAGATGCAACGAAGAATTCTTTTCCACCTTCCCTACCCAACGTCTCCCGGTTCCAGCTTGCCTTCCTCTTTCAGCTCAAGTACCGCCCGAATCTGCGCCGCGACAGAACCTTTGGCGTCGCAGGATCCCCTCCCGTAAATGCACTTATCATCCTCGGAAAACGGGATATATGGGGGAACGGTGTCAATGTGCGAACATAGGAGAACTTTGGGAGAGCGTCCTGTTGTTGAAAATATGGAGGTTACGTTGGCACAAAGAACACTTTAGTGCGCGGCATTTCTTGGTTTTTTCCACAGCTGCCACATAAACATATTAATTCTTGCGGAGATAAAGCACCTTCGTTTGGGGAGGATGGCAAGTACGCCAACACATTTGGACGTTGTCCCTGTTCGTCAATATACTGGAAGACACCCTGCAGTCCATTCTCCTTCATGGATTTCAGCAAGAATTCAGCGCATTGTTTCTCTTGACCAGTGGTGGAATTGAACCCCATAAGGTCTTTCAAAAGGGACACGGCCTTTGTTTCTGAAGGGGTCGCCATTGTGCCAGGGTTCGCGTTGCCGGGGAGTTGAGTCGCCTTCCACACCAACGACTAGAATGGGTACACGAATTGGGTTTCATCTCGCTTGCAATTGCACATCGTTCAAGTGTGACACGCAAATAGTCCCAAAGATGATTGGTCGGGAATTTGAAAACAAAGCAAAACCACCTGAAGGATTGGGCACGCTGGGAGAGAAAAGAATATGGACCTGCCCAGAATTTTATATCATCTCTCACAATTTGCCTGAAAGAAATCTGTTGATAATCCTTACTGGATACGAGAAACGAGGGAAAATCTTTTGCAAAGAAAACCTGAAAGCCAGCGAAGAACCATGGGTCGAGGAACAACCGCAGAGGATGTCACAAAACGAGAGGAAATCTCTCTCGCTACTACTACCGGGTCGACATTGGTTTTAGCTGATGATCCCGATGGCGATGATCCTATGAGTGAAAACAATCATAAGGTCCTTACTTACAGACACTTGTTGTAGTTGCTTTCAGATTTTTTGGTGGATGTCGCCGTCTTTCCTTTGACTCAGTCATGGTTTTCGCTCATATTCTCAATGTCTGCTTGCAATTGTCAGGCCTTCATCCGCATAGCCCGGGAGCTTTTCCAAGATGACGGCGTCCAAGATTTTTCCGATTTTGAAATCTGCAAGTGGTTTGTTGCGCAAAAAGGCCACCGTGGTAAAGCGCTTTCCGCGCTATCAGAGTCGTTGGTTCGTGTCATCCAGATTGATGTTCCTAAAAAGCACCCAGTTGCCTCAGTCGACAGGTGTTCTTGTTCAACTTAAGCTCAGAGACATAACCTCATTGCGGATTTTATTTTGTGTTTCTCACCCGTCCGTTCTCACTATCCTCCTTTGGAAAACGCGTTCCGATTGCTGTAGCACTGGTTCAAAACGTACAGGCGAGATATCAGTTCTCGAGGTTGCTCGCCGCTTCAGATTCTAAACAGTGGGAAACTAACCACACCTGAGGAGCAGGATTTGTGGGCCATGTTCGCGGATTTTGAAGCCAGCGCTTTCCTACGCTTCTTCGGACACGCTAGGGACAAGACACCAATATTTCTGTGTCGGCTCGACGCTTTGGCATGTCATCAAGCCACTAACTACTGTTCCGTAGGCGATGAGGTTGTCAACAACAACGCGACCGCCTTAGGTTCAAACACAGCTGCAACCGCAGGCGGAAGTGGCGCGGCTTCCTTGCCGCTCTCTCTATCTTCATCGTTGAACAGTAGCATGTTTAAGAACCTCACCAACACACCATTGACCGCAACCACTGAATCTTTGAACGATAGCGGTGTGGGACTTGGCACGAAGCAGAAGGCGGAGCAAGGATCGGTCGATGATTTAGGGACCATGAGTGTTGATTCTGGTGGTAGCGTTGAAACGAGCAATGCCACAAGTGAACCAAGTATTGCACCCACGACTAATACAACGGCCACGACTGCCGCCACTCCCACAACTACTGCTGCTGCGACTGCTCCGGCGGCTGCTTCTACTGCTTCTGCTAGCACAAAACCGTCTTCGAGTGGGAGAATGTCTTTCAGTAACACGTCTTTCATGAGCAGAACGAAGACATTCAGGAAAAAGAGGGAGAAACGGAAGCCATGCTCATTGTTGGCGGCTATACAGAAGAAATCGACTGGAAAAGAGGTCTTGTTGAGTTATATCGTGTCCGTGATTGAGAGCGCAAGGAGAGACAGGTACTTTTTCCTAATCCAAAGCAGACCATACCCGACGGGGAGCAAAGACAAAGAAAAGGAAAAGAATTGCACACAGCGAATATCACATACTTATTTCTTCATCCGTTTTTTCAAAAACCTTCCATATCTGCCGCAAACGAAAAAGAGTTCTGAAAGATAAGATGACCGTGGTGATCGACCGTGGTGATACCAAGGAGCCGCCTTTGAACATTGTCCGTTTCCTGATTACAGCCTTCCAAAAACATTATCCGGATAGACTGTCGAAGCTGTACATTTTCCCAACCTTCTCGAGTGGCTCGTTTCTATTGTGGGGTGCGGCGAAAGGGTTCTTGGATCCAGAAACGTTGGATAAGGTTTGTAATCGATGCAGAAATGGGTTCGGAACGAGCAGTCAGCTCTGTTGGGATTCAGAAGATTCCTATTACGTTTTGGAAGAACTGAGATTTATAATGGGCCAATTTGCATCACATCCTTGTCTTTTTTCATCAGATTCACTTGCGTGAAGGATTCGAATTCCTCCATGAGTGTATTGACCGGGAGGAGCTCCTTCAATGTTATGGGGGAATGCAGCCGGATTTCCGAACGATCAGCATGGAAAACCTTGAAGATGAAGGCTCATTGCATGGAAGTGCAAGCTTGATCCTTGACACAACCGACACTGAAGATGGGATCCTTGTCTCAAATTCAACCGCAGCAGCAAAAGCACCGACAGCCTCTTCATCCACAACACAAGCAGCGATGACAACGGAAACGGCAGCCGGAGCGGCACCGGGGGCAACATCCGGAATAGCAACAGGGACATCAACCGCACCACCAACCGCTCCGAAGGCGCAGGCTGCTCCTACCAAACAGCCAGCTTTCCAAGCCGCAAAGAACTTCTTCCGGATTAGGTCGCTGTCTATATCTAATAATGCGGTTGGGCCGATGATGAGTAGCGGATCTGCATCATCCGCGGCAGCAAATGGATCGTCTGAAGGGCAAGGTAGCGGAAACGGGGTTGGAGGTGGTGCGAGTGGGCGGGAGCGAACAAAGTCCAATCGGGCAGCAGTAATAGTAACTGTAGAAGATGTATGGGTTGCACCTGATGAACTTGATATGATGTGCTGAGGTCGAGAAGTGACAGTGTTGGTAATTTCCGAATAAGAAAACGCTCATTCAGTGCAGCACATTTATGTATTTCCGTCCACAATTTGCGTCAGAATACACATCGTGATCCCATAGACAACATGCTTCTTTCTTTACGCATTCATGCATTCAACACTCCACCGTTTCATCCAAATGAACACAATCGACGACACGTCTTTTTTTCCCAAGAAGCATACAATGCAAGTACAGCGGATGAAGACAAACTCATTCCCGAATCCCTTCCCCGGTGATTGCGCCGCGCCAACCCCGTTGCTCGTCCAAATCCTCTCAACCAATGGTAATGGTCTTCCCCTTGAACGCATCCGTCTTCGGCACCTTCACTTCCAACATCCCATCCTGATACTTCGCCGCGGCACCGTCTGGGTTGGTCCCGCTTGGCAAACGCACAATCTTGCGGAACCTGCCATTGGGAAGGGATTGGAAAGAAGGGATTGGATCAGTCCTTTCTGCACAAACACAAATCCCATTATATCATGTCCGCAAACTATCCCGTTCCAACACATTACCTGCCAATGCTCCTTTCGCGCACGCGCGAAGTGGCGCTCTCGAATCCGGCAACGCCTTTGTGATGTCCGTAGACAGTGATCTGTTCCGGCGTGATGTCGACGTTGACTTCTTCTTTGGGAACGCCGGGCAGATCGATGTGGGCGACGATCTCGTTATCGGTCTGTGTGATAGATGTTGAAACGAAGAAGGCCGGTGAATGAAGCAGAGAAGGACTGGGAAGGACAGGAGACAAAGGCTCTTCAAAAGGCGAGATGTTGCGGAGAAGGGTCGGGGAAAGACGACACAAAAAGTGAAATAAAGGGTCATACCTCGAACACATCAGCCGCTGGTCTCCAGATGACGTCGCCTGTCACGCGGAGAAGCGAGGTGTGTAAGAAATGGGCCATCAGATAGTCTCAAGAGGTTGGCGACGGCAAATTCCTCACCCTCAGCAGTTGTCATAATGCGTGAGCCCACATGCCTCGGGAAACGAGTCGCAACATCGCCAGTGTAGAAGTCCAAGTCCTTAAAGAAAATATCCCCAGAGAAAACGAAAGAACAGAATTAACAGGTTGCTCCTCGATAGGCAGTTTACATTCGATCAACTGCCGTGCTCTAATTGCCTGGACTCACCGACGTCGGGCTGTAGAATGGGTCGAAGAAGGGATCGTAGAGAGTGGTGGTCATACTTGATATGGCTTCGAAGTTTGGAAAATATTATGTTTTCGATGGATTCTTGTGATAATTCTTCCCGAATACAGGATCTAGCTCCCATTTATCATCTTCGTTTTGATATTTTACGAGTGATCACCATGATGTAATTACTTGTTGCTGTGAGTTTCCGTAGCAGGTCTCCCGTTTCCCCCCGCAAACAAACTTCAAAAGCAAAAACGCAAGTAGTTCAGTCACCCAGCTAAACACAGAGAACGGGACACGTGTCGGATTTGTGGTATGAAGAAAAAACATGTTTACAATTCACAATTCACGATGTCGATGTGGTGCTTAATCTATTTGTACAGTGGACTCGGCTTTGAATTCATGAGCCGTCTAATCTCTATCGAATAGCCTGTTTCCCTTTCTTCAGACGCATCTCGTGTAGGGAGTCTGAAACTAAAAAGTCATAGAAGATGAACACAACGGGCACCGTTGCGGCATGCCACAGGGAGTGGGCATCGAAGACAAACCAGATCGGCGGGAAATCCAAGAGTTCCAACGACATTGCTGAGCTGATCAAGACAATCGACAACAGCATCTTCCAAGCGTACGGCCGCGTTCTCCAATTTTTCAGGCACCAGCCTATCCACATTATGTTGGAAGCGACCCCTACGACGACACCGGCGACCATATTGTAGGTGTAGTCGAACGGCCAAAAGCTGAGGTACGTCACGTGTGCCAGGTAGCCCAACGCTGTCAACCCCGTGAGTCCAGTCAGACCGGCGATAGATCGAATGTGGAACACGCGAACAAACCCCTGGTATGCAGAGAATAATATGTACAGCATCGCCGAGAAGTAGTCGAATTTTTCTGTCCAAGGCCTGTCGCGAGCATGAAACACGGTCGACCAGACCCAGGCGTTGAGGGCGAGGTAGCTGTGCATCTTATAGAAATGGAGCATGAAGTATCGTTCGGGAATCTGTCGCCGTAGCCGCAACAATCCTTTATAGTGAGCCCAGAAGTTCAGGATGGAAAATAGGACCGAGGCCGGTTCCTGTAGGCCCCACAAACGAATGAAAGGCCACTTCCCGTAATATTGGTGAATGCGTTCGCCCTCCATAATATGAGTCGCGGTGACTTGGTGCATGCAGTCATATTGGCAGTTTTCAGGGCACGTCCAAAACGTGAGGCGGAGTTCCAGTGGTAGAGGCGTCTTCGAGGCCGTTGACGAGCACGAGTTGAACTTGCATTTCGCGACGCAATTCAAGAAGATGGATTCTCGGTCGCCTGATGATGCATCGGTCGTCGAGAAGAAGACCAGTAGCAACACTACCAGCCAGTTTGCAGTTGTTGCTGATGAGACTAACATGGGCAAAAGAGAGACAAGCGCGTGATGTGTAACTATTGCCCAGCTGTGCCTGTCAAACTACCTAAGCTACCACTTTCAAAGACGCTCAACACCACAGACACCCAGCATGGCTGCCAGGAAGATCTTAATTGCCACTGACTTCTCCGAATGCTCAGTAAGTCACCATTCAAGACTTATTTATGGAATAGGTCCTGTCATATTTGGTTTTACTCTAACATTTGAACTCCTCACAACTTGAACTTGCAGGTCAATGCCATTAGGTGGTGTGGCGAGAACCTCATCCAGAACACAGATCATGTCATTCTCGTCAGCGCAATACAGGAATCACCAGTTGTTGTTGACACGGATTTAGTCGGTGCGTATTCCCTTAAATGAGTCCTTTCAGCAGAAAATGTGCCGTTTCTAACCTGCCTTGGAAATACAGACGCCGGGGCGGCGACCAATGCGGCTGAATGCGAGCAGGAGTACAATTTGGTGCGTATGCATTGAGGTTTTCGTCTTTGGCTGTTTTCGACGGGCCATTCTACTCTAAACAACGAACTCTTCTTCACGCCAACAGGCGCACCACCAAATACAGAAATGGGCGGAGGTGCTAAAAAATGATATCTGTCGAGGCAAAGAGGTACGGATTCCGACTGTTTACCATGGGATTCGAGAGAGAAGGAGATGGCACGGATTCTTATGCGCCAGATTTCTATTGGCACTGTGTAGATAACCGTCGAGACCGATGTGGACTTTGGAGCTCCGGGACCGAGAATCGTTTCCATGGTAATAACCAGACAATGTTCTTCAAGTAATGGTTGCGTTCATTTCCCTCTCCGCTGAAACGAAACGTCCGTTTCTTACTTTAACAAAAGTGTGTAAGGCACAATCCGAACATGGTCGTTGTGGGGACGCACGGGTATGTTTCTTCCCCCTCTTGCTTTTCCCATCTGATTCATTGTGGTTCGCTCTTTGTTGACTTATGATGCCAATTTATATCATGCAGGAGGGGTTCCGTTGCCGAACTTTTCTTGGGTTCTGTTTCGAGATATGTCTTGAATCATGCCAACAAGCCAGTGATTATTGTCGGTCAGAAGTAAGCTACCTCCAGCGGTGCATCCCTGGGGACAAACACCTCCTGGCTTCTATTCCGTCCTTACCTTCCTGAAATGTGACATTGTGGGAATGTGGGTGGATCGTTCTGTCAGGAAAGTTGATCGTTGAAACTCTTCGCCTAGGAGTAGATTCAGTGTGAAGGAGGTGAATTCAAATACAAATATCATGTGTACTATAATATGTATATGAATCAGAAAACTTACAATGATCGAGTCTTTTGGTCCAACAAATCTGAACTCCAAGTTCGCACTCTCACGGATGTCTGTACCACCGAACCCTTGTTCACATAATCACATCCCACAGTCCTCCTTGTCCTTCAATCCTCAACAATGACTGCGACTTGGCTCGACATACTCAAGGACTGCATCGCGAAAGGGGACTTGGTCCGTCTCATCGCAGTATGTGAGGACATGGAGCTCGAATCAACGATCTCTCCGGTTGCGTTCTCTTCAGCAACGCCAGCTTCGGCCGCCCCCACGCTATCGAACACACCATCCCCAACCAAAAAGAAAAGCGAATCCCATATGAAAACCACTCCGTCGCCTGTCGATCAAGCTCCCTCCACTTCATCAACCACACCCTCAAGCTCCTCTTCACCACCAACAACGAACACGGCCGGTGGATCTGCAAGCTCTGTTGTGTTGGATCCGGTTGTTTACTCATGCTTGCTTGCGGGTTATCTAGCCACGAACGACCTTTCGGCGGCGCGATTCCTCTGCAAGAGGGCTCCAGCATACGTCATCATCACGCCTGAGTTCCGTGCTTTGCATGCGGCTATGTCTGCGTTGTGGATCCGTGACTATCCTTCGTGCTATACGGCCCTCTTGGGTCCCGCCGCTCAACAGCAAACGACGCAACAGCCGCCGTCCCCATCAAAAGCATCAGCGCAACCTATGAGACAACAACCGCAGTGGTCGCCTCTTCTCGCTCCGTTGATAGCTCGCGTTGGGGAGGCCATTCGGGAGAGAACCTTCCGTCTCATAGCTCGGGCATATGAAACGATCACACCAAACGACGCATCTTTGTTTTTGGGTGTCTCACAGGACCAAGTGGTGAACATATGTATTTCGAAAGGTTGGAAGCTGGATTCTGAGTCCGGTTGCCTGCTTCCCTCGAAACCAGGGGCGGCCGAAGCTATGGATGTTGCAAGGCCGGCGGAAGCACCTGGGTTGGCACAACTTGGAGATCTGACTTCGTACATTATACATCTCGAGAGATCGTAATAAGCATATACAATCGACCGACAAAAATCGATCCCTAACGTTGCTGTTCGCTAACGTCAAGGCGGAGGGTATTTCAAACGGGGGGATCTGAGGGAATAGATGATGCATGTGTTGTTTCTTCGGTGGATTTATAGAGCTCGGACTGTATTTTGATTTTTTACGAGCACAAAATGCACACTCTTGAAAAACAAAAACCCTGTAACTGCAAAGAAATGCCTTGACTGGAACAAAACAATATTATTTGCATGCTTGAACGATCAGTCTTCGTGGCGTCGGAAAGGAGCTTCATCTTCCTGCTTTTGCCGTCCCGGGGCGGGGCCCTTGTCAAAGATGGAACGGCATATTTAATCATATGTGGACAGGCTAAGGAACTGAATGGTTCGAACTCGTCGCGGATTCTTTTCTGAACATTCAGCCGTTGTGTTCATTGATACTCACCTCCGACTTTCTGTTTCTTTTTGACACCCCCTTGTTGACCTCTTTTCGCAGGGTTGACATACACTCCTTGTGGTTCTGTGTGGAAGCAGTGTGTGTGGTAAGCAGCAGAATGTGCACGGCACAAGAGGAGGAGCGTCTTCGTCGAAGGAAAACAGTTCTCTTTACCTGACGTTTTGGAGAGCCCCGGTTCAACCGTGACCTTGCACGTGGATCCAGCCGGCTTCAAAGGTCGCAATTCTTCTACTGAACCAACTTGTTCGAACTGGATCTTGCGTTTTTGTCCTTTGATCACCTCGAACTCGATCCTTTCATAAACGAGAAAATTTAGGTCTGGGAAAAAGGACAAAACCGGTGGACGGGCTTCAATACGTACAAGTTTTCGAATTTCACGTCGAAATTCGCCCCCAATTTGTTAGCAATCTGATCGCGGAGGCACACAACCATCTCGGTCTTGCGCGAGGTTTCGACGAGTAATCCCTTACGGGGTGCGTTCTCTTTCCTCTCTTTCCCGGATTTCGGAGGCTCTGCGTGAATCACAACGTAGTTATCAGCGAATTCGCTCATGGTGACGCCGGTGATGTATTGCAAGCCAAGCTGCTGGTGGTGGGCGATTTTCCCAGGGCGGTACTCGAACCAATGGATTCGCTGCAGAGGATATGGAAATAGATTGAGTGGGACGGGCAATCTAAGGACATATGGTTCTTTTGTAAACGAGAATGAAACAAAGTTGAGACAAACTGACCTTTTCGGTGACTACAAAAGCACGACGGGAGACTTTGAAGGATCGGTCAGCTTTGAACACCTCGTCCGCGAACAAGATCTTCGTATCGCCTATATTCAAGGTGAACGGGCCCAGCTGTTTAGTTAAACTGACGGACGTGGTCCCACAGTTCCACTTTCTCATTTTTCATCAAGACAGAAAGGACCGCACCTAGTTTGGCCATGATGCTCTTGAACGCCTCATCCCGCCCGAGCCCAGGAATGTATTGGCCCCAATACTTCCGGTTGATAGAGTTCCTCCTCCTCTCTTTCTTGCCATACATCAAGTCGCGCGAGAGAGCTCGAAGCTCAAGGTACCACTTGCGAGTCATGAACGCTCTCCAAGAGCGCTGAATCTGAATCACCAGGTTTTCGATAGCAGCATCCCGGTGCGACTCAAGCTTAAAAACCGTGTCAGGGTCCTTCACGAATATCTTTGTCTTTCCGAACTTGTAGCCGTTTGTCCCAAACCCAAGCGATTCCATGATCGTCTGACAGGCTTGTCGGGCCTCAAACCCACGCGACTCCCACGAGGGCCAAGTTTCTGTGCAGGTCATCTTGTATCGCTCGACAAATTGATCAAAAGTCTGGCGGTAGGCGTACCCCGCGCGCCGGACCTTCACGTTCTCGAGAAGACCGAGGTATCGCACCTGGATGCTCACGATGTCTTTGTCGAATTTCTTACCAGATTTGGTGCTGTTGGGTTTGATGCAGCGAATGTAGTGCGGCTTTGAGGACATCAAGGATTTGACCAAAGACGCGACCTGGGTCTGATTGATTCGAAAACGGAAAGGATTACTGTGTCAAACTCCTGACCCTCAGATGCTGAGACCAAAAACAAATACGGAATAGAAGAGAGTGCCGTCAATTACTCGGAATTGTGTCCCAGCGGTGACGGGTCGTTTCTTCGAATCCTTCACGGCGGCGTCGCCTTGGAAGATTGCTTTGGCGACTTTGATTCCGCTCTTCGTCAACATTAAATCCAACAGGTCCACAAAGAGCGTGTCCTTGTTTTTCTCCAAAAAGCCACTCGTGTCGTAAGACACGTTAGCAGCATAATGGTCGATGATAAAGAGTCTTGGTGCACCACCGGCACCGGGTTTGCCGCCTTGCTGAACCTTCGGAGGTTCGACGAAGTGCGGCTTTCCGCGAAGCTCTTTCATGAGCTTATCATACAAGGAAGCATCTGTGCATTATTAAGGAAATTACCCTGAGTTATCAGACTTCTAATTGTGTTCACAAACACCGAAGAGGAATTGATTGATGTATTTGATGAAACCCCACCTGTTCCGTTCGGAATGACGCACTCCTCGTCGAGCAGGTCGATCAAGTGGTGCTGTTTCTCGATGAGTTCACAGCATCTCTTGTTGTCCTTGTATTTGACGTCCACCCAGGGAATGCCTTCGCGAACGTATTCTTCTTGTTCAGCTTTCAGCGTAAGTTCGATGAAGATCTGGTGGAGCTTTTCGTTGGCGTAGTTGATGCAAAGCTGCTCGAAACCATTGCGCTGTTGGTATTCCAAGTAAGGGATTTGCAATTAGTGTCAAGAAGCGCATTTTCGTGTTGAGCGGTGATGGAGAAAGCCTGATGCGCTTTTCCAAGTGCATACCTCAAAGATCTTCATGGAGAATCGAGGGAATGTAGATTTTTGGGGGCGTCAGTCAATGATGGCTTCCAAAGCGCACAATGCAACTGCAAATCAAACGAAACGAAAAGGTGGGTACGCGTCGAGGACGAACGCTTTCAAGCGGGTTTTTTGGCCTTTGCATACCTCAAATCCATAAATATCACTTCGAGTTGAAAGTTCGAAAGGTAAACCAAGATCAGTATAGGATCGAAAAACTACATTAACGAATGAGCGCCCTTTCACTTAATACTTACAGTACGGAAATAACAAACGACTTATTCTTCCCTTTGTCGGTGTGACTCATGTTTTCGTTCAAACGGTTCACAATCCAGTTGAACAAGCGACTGTAAATGTTTTTCGCCAAGGAATCGCGGGCGTTTGCGGCCTATTTGATTGTGACCATGCATGGAGGGTTTGGAAAGTGGGGGAATCGAAGAACAACAGGGTTAGCGAAAAAACACCCAATACTTACCTTTTATTGATTCTGATCGTAATCCATAGAAGGTGAATGGGTGCAGATGACGAAGACAAACAGAAAAGGCAGTTGCTTCACAGACGTACCTCCTCCGGTTTCAAGGGCGTCGAAATCTTCTCATTACGGGTCGTGATTGTTCGCATGACCAGCGCCTTTTCAAGATGAGGTGCTTGTACTTTCAGGACCTTCGCGACCGTCTCCAGAACTTATGTTCGCAATTAACCACAAAAAAGTATTTGAAAAGTTCAGCGACAGTCTTTCCCCCCAATGATATCGAAACATTGACCAATGAGGAGGAAATGAATCAAAACCCTCACCATTCTTATTTTTCACACTTGAACGATCCTTAGCACTAGGCTCGAATTCGAGGTTCCCGAGGTGAAGTATCGCAGCGAGCAATTGCATGATCTCCGCTTGTTCTGCTGCGGCTAGACCAACGACGGTCATGGCTTCCTTCGTTTCCTGGAAATCAGACGCGTCATCTCGATCTGGGATCTTCACTTGTCCGTTTTGGTTCAAATAGCGATATTGATCCGGCCCTTTCAGCTGGAGTTGGGCTAAATATAAAGGATTTCCATAATTCGATAAGCCCACGAAATCAGACAATGTTGTGAATGCGGAATCTGGAGTGCATATGAAAGAAAGTATTTGCTGGTTACCTTTCTCCTGTTGCGACATCCCGGATAGAAGCTGGTAGAAGATATGGAAATTGCGTTCTCCTTGTTGCTGTTTGACGACTCTGGACTGAAAAGCAAGAAACGCCATGAAAGTAAGACTACATGCAAAGGGACATAGTGTCCTCATGGATTCAAACTGGCGTACCTTTTCCAAGAGATCTGGTGCAGGTTTTTCGCATGAGATCAAGAAAGGATCAGAAGACAATGAACATCAGAAAGGAGACAAAAACACGAAGCAGGGTGCGCATGTTTTGAAATTGATGACGCATTAAAGAAGATTGCATACAGTTCGTGATTCTTCCCCCCACAGGGTTTCCACACGAGTTGAACTGCATTTCCATGTATTTTCCCTGTTCGAGAGAACCAATGAGGAAACACGGTCAGGGGCACGTATCTCACGACGCGTTCAAGATAAATTGACTAAAGAAAAAGCCTCCGGGTAAAACTTACAAATCGACTGGAGTTGTCGTTCCTGATGGTTTTGGCATTCCCAAAAGCCTCGAGGACGGGGTTTGATTGGAGGAGCTTGTCTTTGATGTTCTCGACACCTGCAGCGTCATCATCCGAGTCGCTTACAGCCGCTATATATTCCATAATCTTCTTCGAGGCCTCGGTTTTACCTGCTCCGGACTCACCACTTTTGCCGTCGAACGAATTTAGGAAGCATGAACGTGGAAGCAGACTTCAAAAGCATTCGTTTACCTGATGATGATGCAGTGCTGTTGATTTGTTGGTATGTGTGTTTGCGTGGGTGCAGCAGTGAGGACGAAGATATCCTTGCGTAAGTCAATCTGTAATGCAGAAGGGAAAAACCGGCCTCTTTCTTACGTTCTCTTTTTCTTTGACCATACTACGATGGACATCTACGAAAAAGAGAGGCAAAGATTTTTGTCAGTCAAGGGCAACGCTCCTTTCCTTCTCCCGTCGCATTACAAAGGGTAGCCGTCGTAAAATGACGCAAACCTTCGGCCAATGCGTAGACGTGGGGCGGATTTTCGAACGAGAGGCGCTTGATATATTTTGCAAGGGTGGTTTCGGTGTAAAGGTTCGGTATTTCTCGATACGGGTTGAGCGAAATTAACACTTGTCCAATGTAGGTCTTATTATTGAACAAAATCGAAAAGAATTCTATTAGAACCTTGTCGTTGCGCGTCTTCCACCTTCTGCTACGTTGGTTCTGAGTTCTTCCATAGCCACTGAAAACTTCCTCCCCGCACGAAGAAAATGGGTATAGAAAGTATACGGTTGTGATGCTCACATAAATCTCATCCGCATCGAAGTGCTTTTTGAGCGTGTCAACTATCGCGTTTTCGCTCATGTCAGACAAGAGAACCAGGTCATCGACCCCGTTCTTGTGCGGCCTGTATGATGCCTAGAGGTATGTGCGGAAACAAGCATCAGTGGAACATCAGGAATGCAGGGAAGGAAATGGATCTGTTTTCGAGACCACACACCATGTTCGGATAGCAGTAAAAAAGTGGATATATTCTCAGAGAGGCGGAATAGCGTTACAACACTTGAGGTTCAAGTATTTGTGATGAAACTAATTAACGAGCGTTTTATCTGGTTATATGGTCTCGCCACTGTTCTTTTCCCCCTTCGCGCAGGGTCGGGTATTAAAACACAAACAAACAAATCGGCACTTCCAATCATGCACATATGGTGTTATCGCGTCTGGAAATTGAATCCCCGAAACTTCCAAGCCCTTGTCCTGTTCATATCTTGCTAGGCCCAAATCTCCCTTCTGTATCCAACTGCCTGATGGTCTCATTGGTGTCCGGTTGATTAGGAGCTGTTACCTCGAACTCAGGCTCTTGATTGAAAGCCAGTTTGGCGACCTGTATGAGAATCGAAGCTGTGAGACCGAAGACATTGTAGTTGCCCCAGATAAAGGAATGCATTCGCCAGGGTTCCTTATTCCATTGGACGTCAACGTGGGAATGTCCCTCTGCCTTCAAAAATCGCTGCAACGGTACAGTGAAGCAGCTTTCCACCTCGCTTGGATTGGGGTTGGGTTCAAAATCCCACGGTATCAATCCAACTACCGGGGTCACCAGCAAATGATACCGCGAAAGTACGTTTGGCAGAATCGTGAGGATCTGATGATTGTTGTAGTAGTGGGTTACATCATCAGATCGACGTCGGAAATATTGTTAGCGGTGCTGGTGCCTCACCTGGACCACGTTAGGAGCTAGGCCTACTTCCTCATCTGACTCTCGCAGAGCAGTTTCAATGATGTTGGCATCGCTCTCATCCTTCCGACCTTTCCTTGAGAATCGTGGACAGATAAGTGCATGTGATCAACCGCGACATCAATTATGCTTAACCGGGGCTTGGTTGTTTGTTGAGGGGGAACCAGATCTGCTCGGATACGTACCACCCGGAAGAGCAACTTCACCACCGTGCGTCCTCAGCTGAGCAGATCTGAGCGTCAGCAAGACCTGTGGTTCCCCCTCCTTGTCAAAGAGGATTGGAACCAGAACTGCCGCTCGGTTATTTCTATCGAGGAAAAGAGACGAGAAACTCCAGGGTGAGTTGCAAACACAATGATGCTCAATCCAAAATGTCATAGTTTCTGACATATCCTCCGAACCTACGGTCCGCATCGATCCTGTGGTGTCCGAAATGCTTTCATTCTATTTGTGATGGTTGTGATGGTTTGTTGCATGGTAATGGGGGTGGCGACCTTCGCACGTTAGTCGTAACACAAAAATGGCAGACCCAAACCTGGACTCAAACCTTGTTGTTGGAGAAGGCACCGTCGCCATCGTTACGGGAGGTTCTGCGGGTATAGGGAAGGTAAGTTCCGCTTATTGATGTATTTCTTCAAGGAAAACGAGAAAAGACTCAAATTAAGTTGGAACTCGAACGCCAATTTCAGATTACAGTGAGAGAGCTTGCGAAGCTGAAAGTCGAGGTTTATGTTTTCACACGCTCGCGCGAAAAAACCGCCCCCATAGTTGAGAGAATACGCGAAGAGACCAACAACCCCAATGTCATTTTCGTGCAATGTGACTTGGCTGATCTCTCCTCTGTCAAGGCCGCAGCCGACTCCTTCCTCTCTTTGAAAAAGCCCCTTCACTTATTGATCAATAATGCTGGAATCGGAAACGTTCAAGGCTTGAGCGCGCAAGGGTTCGAGATAACGTTCGCGACCAATGTTCTTGGTCATTACCTGCTCACCAGGAAACTTCTCCCTGTGCTCAAAGCCTCTACCCCAGCACGCATCATCAATCTTTCCTCCACTTGGTCGCTCAGAGCGACTTCTCCATACGACTATTCCACGTTGCGCAACAGTGAATCTTGGATTGTTGGAAGACTAAATAGATATGGTGATAGCAAGATGGGCAATGTCTTGTTTACAAAAGCCTTAGTGCGCAGGCTGAAGGTATGATGGAAAAGATTGTTTCCACTATCGTTTGATCATGATCAAAGTGCCTTACCTTTCTTGATTCCCAACAGGACTCTGGCGTAACGGCATTTTCTGTCCATCCCGGCGTCGTTGCCTCTGAGATTTGGCGTGCAATTCCATGGCCTCTCCATCCGCTGGTGATGGCTTTTATGCGAACAGAGGAAGAAGGTGCAGAAACGACCATGTTTGTGGCAACACAACCAACTTCCTCTCTGACGAATGGGGAGTTCTACGCAGATTGCGCGGTGTTGCAGCAAACCAACCCTCTATTCACGAATGATGAGGCAGTTGAAGATCTGTGGCAAAAATGCGAGGAGTTTTGTCGCGAGTTTCTTGAGTAGTATGAGAGCGTTTCCATCTTCATAACTTTCATACCTGTAGTTTTTTCCATAGATAGCCTGATATCAACCTGATTACAGCCATGTCAAGGATTTTGTATGAAAATCGTGCACCAAATTATCAAAATCTCTTCAAAGACTTCAACTTCCCAGGATGCAGTCGGGGACAAGTCGGGGATCCAGTCAGGATTCCAAGTCTCTACCATATGACGCTAACTTACAAACTCCGATTCCAGCGATTGCAACCATTGTGCAACATAGGCTTCAGCCCCGTCTCCTGCCCGTCTCCCTCACGTTTGATGCCGTCGCTGCCCGCGGATCAATGATCCCCTCAACGACGACGTTCAGCTTCCCAGCTCAATATGCATCCACGAATCGGTTTCCATCACCAACACCTCGTTGGCGCCACCTCTGCGGCATCAAGGAGGTTCTTTGAGGAAGCGACTCTAGGGGCATTCGCTTCGCACCCTGCCTTAACACTGACACGATTTCGACCGTCTCTTTGGAGATACTGTGGCCGCAACCTTCTCCATAGAAGATCGACATGGGTCCTTGGCCAATCCTTTAGAACGTTAATCGTGAGTGCCGGTACGGAGGGTGCGCGGAGCACGCGTTGCACCTTCCCACCAAAAACGAACTCTAACGCACGAATGGGAGCACGCTTGTACTGTTTGGGTTTGGTGTCTTCCCTTCGTGCGCACTTCGAGCATCCGGAGCACCCCACGATCGGGATTTTCCTGCTTTCCTATCAGGCACAAGCTTTGTTCCTTAGATCAACAACTCAAGGGCGACCTCATCCGTTATCACAATTCCAACACCTCAGCACCAAAACCCGTTTTGCGGGTCACCAAATAAGAGAATACTCCTCGACCTCATCCGCTTCGCCAACCAAAACTACTACCCAAGAAGTACACAACAATGTCGCAGTTAGTGCTCAAGACCCGGCGTCCTTACAACCACCACCAGTCCTGGCCCAGGTGAAACGGATTGTCAAGCTCGCACGTCCAGAAGCGGGGATTCTCGGTCTTGCTGTGTTGTTGCTGTTTGTTTCGTCGCTCGTGACGATGGTAAGCCGAGAAAAGATTTATACGTCTTCACCATCGGCAATATCGGAAGCAAATCCCATCAACCTGCTTTGGAATATCACTTTCTGTGACAATAACCATATTGTTTTCTTTTTCTTCATGCTCTTTCCAAGAGCGTACCCTTCAGTATGGGCAAAATAATAGACGTGGTCATGTCATCACTCAGCTCCGAAACGACGGGAACGGACACAATCACGACCACAACAGGCGGCGAAACCACTACAAAAAGTAACACCTCACCATTGGGAATGTTCGGCACATCAGGGGGTGCAAAATCTGGTGTATTGGATGGCTTTTTCGCAAACATGCCCCTTTCCCATTTGTTTGGCTTTTTGGGGACGATTTTCCTCGGTATGTGTGAATCATACTGGCCTGCATTCGGTCTTTGCTTCGATCAGATCTCAAATCCTCATTCTTGTCTTCTTTCCTTCGAATCTCATGAATCCTTCAGTGGGTGCTGCAGCCAATACAGGCCGTGTAATCTTGATGAAACTCGCCGGTGAGAAAATCATGATGCGACTTCGGTCCGACACGTTTCGAAACATCATGAATCAAGATCTCGCCTTTTTCGACAAGAATCGGACGGGAGAACTCATCAGTCGGTTGTCGAGCGACACTGTCATCGTTGCCAAAACGTGAGTTGATATTCACGCTTCCGTTCCCTCGCTCTCCAGAGTCTGATGAGTGTATTTGACCTTATTTGTCATCAGGGTGACGAATAATGTCTCAGACGGGCTGAGAAGCCTGGCGATGACGTCCCTCGGTTTAGGTGCCATGTTTTACATGAACTCTGAGCTCACAGTAAGAATCGTTCCTCTTGACAAAGTTGACGTTCATCAATCGAATTTCCTGCCTCGCTCATTGCTTCCATCATTCGTCTTCTTTATCGTGTCATTGTAACAGCTCATCATGATGTCAGTGGTGCCTCCGGTTGCTTTGTCTGCCGTATGGTATGGTCGGGTCGTGCGGGATCTTTCCAAAAAGACACAGGTGCGAACGGAAGGCACCCCCTTACGACAAAACCCACCCTATCTTGCTATCTTCCTCTTTAATCTTGCCTTACTTTCGTCTAACTCCTGCGGTTTCACGCCATTTTGTACAGGATGCGGTGAGCGAAGCCACGAAAGTAGCTGAAGAGAAAGTGAGCAATATCAGAACTGTTCGAGGATTCGCCCAAGAAGAGAAGGAAGTCCAAAGGTAACGAAGACAACTGGTTGCTTCCATGCAAAATCCGAAATCGTACAGGTTGCTGCTTCCTAATACATTTTCTTTGTGAAAAGGTATCACGGTCGCGTCCTCAACATTTTCAATATAGCGATGAGGGAAGCTTATGCGTCAGGCGCCTTCTTCGGACTTGCGGGTCTTTCTGGCAATGTTATCCTTCTCGTCCTTCTCTACTACGGTGGGAGGATGGTCACTACTGGGGCCATCAGTGTTGGGGATTTGACAAGCTTCTTCCTCTACACCGCCTATGTCGGAAGCTCATTGATCGGTGAGTCAATCAAAATGCGCGTAACCTGTAACCTTACGCACCTGTTTTCTCCTTCTCAAACTGGATGTCATCAATGAACTGACTGTTGAATCGTCTTTAGGGCTGTCGTCTTTCTACTCGGAGCTTATGAAAGGCGTCGGCGCTTCAACGCGTTTGTTTGGTTTATTGGACAGCCAAGCAGATATCGAAGCACGTTGTAGGTATCCTTTTCTGGATATCCGTCATCGCATGACGACTCATTTTCTGGCGTACTCTTAACATATGCAAAATTCGCATTTGTTTCTTCTTTTCCAGCACAAAGCGCTATCAGACTCCCCTCCGTCCGCGGCGAGATCGCACTTCAAAATGTTTCCTTCGCATACCCGACCCGCCCAGACTTTCCCATCTTCACGGACTTACATTTCACTGTTGAGCCCGGAACAAATGTCGCAATCGTTGGTAGATCGGGTTCGGGGAAATCATCGATTGCCCAGCTTTTGCTTAGATTTTACGATCCAGGAAAAGGAAACATCACTATAGACGGAGTGGACTTAAAGAACTTGGATATGAAATGGCTTCGGCAGGATGTCGTTGGGATTGTGTCGCAAGAGGTCGGTAAGCTGTCTTGTTTTGGAGCGTGGAATCGTTTGGTGGAGCCTTAGTTTCTTTCCAGCACATCTGTTCCCAAAGCGTTTCGTAAGTCTCATGCGACATCAATATCCTTTTCTCTTAATGCAGCCTGTCCTATTTGCTGGAACTATCAGGTATGTTATGAAGTTATGATTTCAAAAGTCATCCAGTTTCGTTCTCCTGATTGATTGTTTACTTGTGCGGATCACCTAGGGACAACATCGCGTATGGCAAACCTGATGCTACGCTTGAAGAGGTTATTGAAGCAGCCGAGCAAGCCAATGCAAGATGGTTTATCGACGCTTTTCCAAACGGGTTTGACACTTTCGTCGGGGAACGTGGGACTGCGATTTCTGGGGGTCAGAAGCAGAGTATGTATCTTTTTCTTGGGGGTATGGCCCTTTCTGTTTCTCCGCGGAATGTGAGGGATGTGCCGTCTTCTGTATTGCCCAGAATCGACCAAAAGGAAACCCAATCTTCATGGCAATCTTTTGAATTTCCACTCACTGAATTCGTCACTAAATACTCAAAGGAATCGCTATCGCCCGTGCTCTACTCAAAAACCCCAAGATATTGATTTTGGATGAGGCTACTTCGGCTTTGGACGGTGAGTAAAAATGACTGGGAAAGTTGGGGGTTGTCTTTCCGATTTGTGATGCACTGGCGCTTAAGGCTTCGTGGTGGCTTTGAGAGCGTCGACTACAGTGTTCAAAAGAGCCAGCACAATGGCTCGAATGATCTGTGCTGCTCCAAATCCCAAAACTCCGAATGCAAACTGGAGCTGTTATCACATCGAATTCCAAGTGATCGGTTGGACTGGATCACATCACTGATAATCTTTTTCTGCATACCTTGGTGCCTTCCCTCCCCACAGCCGCCAGCGAACAGCTCGTCCAAGAAGCTTTGGACCGTCTCGTGGAAGGTCGAACTGTGATCACAATTGCCCACAGACTCAGTACGATCCAAAAGACGGACCGCATTGTTATGATTGGGGACGACGGTCGTGTGGTCGAGTCTGGCACGTTCTGGGAACTCATGACCAAGGAAGGAGGGAGATTCCGAGCTCTAGTGCAGCAACAGGTGGAGAGCAGTGGCGCAAACGGGGGTTCTGGAATTATGGAGGAGGAAGAGGAGGAAGAGCGGGTTGATGAAGATCAGAATCGACCTGTAGATCAACCAGAGGTTTCGATTTGATACAGAAAAATGAACGGGCTTGGATTTACGGGTTGGAGCCCTCCCGGGCTGAAAAAGCCAAGTTTCGGCGACTCTACAATCTGTTGGTCTGAAGGGCTGTTCTCACTGTTCATTCAAACACTAAAATAAAGTTATGATAGAGATTTTCAGGCCATGTCGTAAAACCGGGTCATGTCCATGTCCTCATCATCAGTATTGCTACCCTTGCCATCGCCCCTATACCAGCGTTGTGCCTGCTTGCTGTTGCTCGCTGCACCATTTCCTTCATCATCAGTCGAATCTGCGACGAAAATGAAGTCGGAATTCAGAGACCCATCATTCATCGCTTTCTTGCCCTTGCCGCCAGGATCCGTACTTGATCTCGCGCTCTCCTTTGCCCCCGAACTTGACCCTCCCTGGTTACCACCACCATTCTCCGGATTGGCCCCCACCAATTTCTTCTTCTTCTTTTTCTTTTTCTTGTTCGCATTCGCGCCTTTCTTTGTCCCATCATCATCACCCAAATCCGGCAACCATGACGCCCTTCCCAAACTTCCCTCATCGTCATCATTATCATCATCATTTTCCTCATTCCCAGTCATTTTCATGAACTCCTCTTCCACCTCCTCCCATTTTTGCTCGATGAAGTCTCTGTGCTGAAGAACGGCTTTGTTGATGTTCAGTATAGCACCCAAAATCGTTTTCAGCCTTGGGGGCCGGTCAGGCGCACGTCCGCGGCGGTCGTATCGATCCCTATCGTCCCTATCGTCCCTCCCTCTATTCCTACGTTCTGACTCGACGTACTTCTCGTATTCCAGCTCTCTCTCCACAAAGGCGCCGATCATGCACGTGAGCCGGTTGTAGGCACGAGCAAATTCCTGGCGAACAAGGAAGTAGGCAAATGAACCACGGGCGAGGTCGTTTGCTGTGGAGCGGGTGATACTTGTCAGATTTTTGTATAAAGCTTGTCAAATCATGAAGCGAGATAGGAAAAGCGGGCTTACAGGGATCTTGAGGGTCCTTCACTGACAGTAGATTGGGTCTATCAGGCTGCAACCATCCATCATCTCTCTGGAAACAACATGCCCAAATGCATCAGTCAGTGGATCGCACAAGAGCTGCATCACAAGGTTTATGAACAAGAGGCGAAGTGAATTATAGAAAGGTAGTTTTACCTTGAGGTAGAGCCAGCCCTTTTCCAAATTTACCCCAACCCCGACGTCGACGGTGTTCAGGGCTGTACCATAGAATTCAAGAAACTCGATCAATAATATCCCGAGGTTATCTTCGGGTCGCATTTGCCGGGATTGAATTTTCGGGTGCATCTAAGGAAGCGTTCGGTTTATGATTTCAAACGGGCCAACGAGGAGTGGGAGGATACTGGAAAGCACAAAACATGACATTCGATCACGGAAAATGCTATGTCCTCAGTAGGGGCGACTACCAACCTTCAAAAACGCAGCGACGATGCTCAGAAGCGCATAACTCCCCATCCCTCCGGAATACACCTCATTAAGATATCTTTGAAGCAAAAACTGCTTCAATATCAGGACCATTGAACGGAGAGCTTCCCCACACGTAGGCTGCTCGACAAATCTCTTCACGATATCTGCCGAGTCTATCCCACTCGTGACATTGAAGCTGATGTCGACTTGGTATCGCGTTAGGGCATCTGTGAATTTAACGATGGGCACCTGTCGTGCATGGTATTGCAAAGTTCCAGAGCAACGGGTTAGCGCATTGTCGCCTGCCGGGCAACCGTTCCATGTTAAGTAAAATTCGGTACTCACCTTGGCCTTGTCGATCACTTCTACCTTGGATGCCACATGGGTTTTCCTCAGTAAGTCGGCCACGGGGTATAAGCATTTCGGGGTCGATGTGGAAAGCTCGACAACAACAACATCTATATCACTGATTCATCGAAATTCATCCAGAACAATGGAGAACCACATGGGTCAACACGCTGGTTTGATGGGCGTCCCGTGGCGACAAACAGATACCGTACGATCGTGTGACGTAAGTCGGAACACCCACCTGGAAGGAAGGAAAAGTTCGGTCTCGAAACTCCCAAAAACATAGACTTCGGCTGTGGGCCAGATTTTACGTATGATATGTCGGACCCGGTCTACTGCTATTCGGCGCATTCCTTTTTCGGCTTTCGTTGGTCGCATGTAGTTCACGTAGTCAGAAACCTCTTCATTGAGCCTAATGCAAGTAGGTTTCGGTGAGCAAGTAAGTTGCGTACGGAAAAAAAGATTGATGTTAACAACGTCAATAAAATCTGTGCCTTACATCTTCACAGGATCTCGAGAATATCGCCTGTATTCCGGGACCCATGGAGGCGTGGGAAGTGGGATCAAAAGATCCACAGCTTGATGACTCTCCTCGTCGCCACGCCTTGAGCCGCGACCCGCAGCCGGACGTGCATCATTCGGTTTCTCCACCTCATACAAGCGATCGACATCGGGTAGAGCAAGTGAGATGAAATCCTCCTCACCGTCCTTTGATGGTTCGGGTGCTATTTTATCCTCTCCGAACCGGGCACGGTTCCTGTCGGGGAGCTTTGAAGCCAGAGTAGTCGGCGGGAAAGGAGGTGGGTTCCGTTTGTTTCGCTTCAGACTTCCATTCGGACCTCCCGAGCCCGAATCGTCCGAATGATCTTCGGTCAAGTCGAATACGGATGGCGGAGTTCGTTTTCTCTTCAAAGGTTGTTGTTGCTGAAACTGCACCGGCGACCGGTGTTTCAGGGAACCTGCGGCGAAGTTGTTCCGCGTGTTTCTGTTGTTATCCATGGCTTGGTGTTGTGGTCGACTTGGTTGATCTACCAGAGTCTTCAGACGTGAACTCCTGAGGGGAAGATTGAAGACTTCTCCGAGAGTTAAAGATTGCAAGCTGGGGGCGTCACTCGCTGAGAATCCGAGTTGATCTGCTGGAGAACTAGCCGGTGGTGATGGACTGCCCCCCCGAGGAAAAGAAGGATATTCGGGCAAACCCCCAGGTCTAGTCACTTTATCCCGCTGTCCCCCCACTTTTTTGTACTTGTGAGTCTCCAACTGAAAGCGTTGTTGTCTCCGCAACCTCCAAGTTCACGCACGAATAGTTGGTCGCTTTCAGTGCTGTTTTTTGAAGCTGACGAGTCCTATCGCCGATCGAGTTGTCCCTTCTCCACCTTGTTGTGTAAACCCCTTAGAGTTGCTCGGTATCGAAACGTGCTTCGTCTTCCACAAGTGTTTTGAGCTGGACAGCTCGACTAGTTCGCGGAGTTTGTGAAGACCAGAAGACGGATGAGTGAGTGTGTGGTGCAAAGAAAACCGACTGTGTTACACCCCTCGCATTGTGTGAAACTTCAAATGGCAACGACGAACGACACTGGCAAGATCGAGCTTGGTCTAGAGCGTATTCGCCATCTCCTTCATCTTTTGGGAAACCCGCAGGACAAGCTGAACGTCATACACGTCGCTGGAACAAACGGGAAGGGGTCTGTCTGTGCATACATCGCTTCCATCCTCTCCAAAGCGGGGTACAAGGTCGGGAGATTCAACTCCCCACACCTCATTCATCCACGAGACTCGATCAAGATCGGAGACGAGCCGCTATCAGTGGAAGAGTACGAACATACACAATCGCGTGTAGAAGCCATTGATGCGTCGTCGATTTCATCGTCGGACTCTGCTGAAGCTCCTGCGCCACAAGTTGCTTCAAGGTGCTCCACCTTCGAAGTTCTTACAGCGACGGCACTGTATCACTTCGCATTCATCTCGAAAGTCGATGTTGCCGTTATCGAGGTCGGATTGGGAGGACGGCTCGACGCCACAAACGTATTTAATTCCCCACTCGTGACAGTTATCACTGCAATTGGGTTGGACCATGTCGAGTTCTTGGGAGACACGGTGAAGAAAATCGCACTGGAGAAGGCCGGAATAATGAAAGATGGGATTCCAGCAGTCATTTCACCCCAGGAGTACAGTAGTGCGAGTGCGGTTCTGGTGGAAAGAGCGCAACAGCTGCATGCCCCAGGCTACAAAGTCGAAGCCGCGAAGCTCGTACCTGAAGACCGATCTGATCAGGGAGAGCCAGGTGTGACGCCGCCACCACCTCGCTATGCTGAGGTTTCATACTGTGGGCATCGATGCGTATTTCCGGTCATGCTGGAGGGGGAATATCAGCTGGGGAATGTTGCGACGGCGATAAAAGCGGTGGAAGTTATGCGCGAACTTCCAAAGACGCCCGGCTGTTCTGAGGGGAGACCTCGACCCGAACACATAATCGAAGGCCTTCGCGCTGTGAAATGGCCTGCGCGACTGGATTGGATATGTTTGGACTCAACCAAGGACGATGCAAGTTCAGTGGATATACCGAAATCACGTCAGCAGCAGCGAGAGCAGTGGATCTTAGTTGATGGGGCCCACAACGAGGCAGCAGCGCGAGCTCTTGCACAATATGTAGATAAGCAGAGGAGAAGAGTCGCTGTGGCATCTGGAGATCCGTCCTTACCTCTTCCCCAAATCCCTGTCCATTGGATTTTTGGCGCAACGAGAGGAAAAGATGTGCAAAAGATTCTGTCAGTGTTGCTGAGAGACGGGGATATCCTCACCGCGGTAGGGTTTTCGCAACCAGAAGGTATGCCATGGATTTCATGTACGCCTTCGTCGGCCATCGTCGACGCTGCTGAGAGAACATGTTCAAACTTGACGTGCCACATGGAGAATCGCGTGGAGCAAATACTGCAGGGTCTACAACAGGGACAGTATGGTGGTGAAGTGAGGTCGGGGTTAGTAGTTATATGTGGGTCTCTTTATCTTGCTGCGGATGTCTATCGCTTTATATCGCGATGATAGAAGAACTACTAGTATAGGTGAAAGTTTGAAAACAAAAACACTGCTTCAAAAAACCTGAAGTACATGCCCCAAACGGCCCCCGAACCCCTTTCC